>JAHQIW010003484.1:0-240258 GCA_019055375.1 Parelaphostrongylus tenuis
CCTGAACAACCTCGTTGGTGTATACGGGTGGTTACGTAGTTTTCCCGATTTTGAGTTGAGGCACAGGGTCATAGGATAATTAAGCTAACCTACAAAAGACCACAAGCTAACAATATGACCCACCGCGGAAATCCAGATAACGACGAAACCACAACAAAGTGGCCTTTTCCTGACCGTATTCTACGATGTGTTTGGTTCCCGAATAAAGCCGTGTTCGGACATGAACCTCGCCATTGATTAAATCATAATATGTTCTTATTGTGACTTACACAATTAAATCTTTAACTTGGGTAACTTTCAACGGTTCTGCTTCGTTAGCGCCACGAGATTTGAATAGCGTGTCCATAGTATTTGCTCTTCTTGTTATCATGGTTTACAAGGCCTTCGCACAAAGGCGAATCGGGTGAATCGGAAAATAGGGTGAAGCATTGCACGAATAAAGACAGTGTTGTCCTTTCATACTCGACTCCACCCACACTGAAGGGACCTGACGAATTAGGCAGCAATCCAGAAAAATGGCCTACCTTCTCTGGTCAAATGATATTTGATCAAGCAGGATTATGGGAATTTTGACTGAAATTTTCCGCTTTAGTGCAAATTGTTCGAAGCGCGGGAAAATTCTGCTGCGAAACTGTCCTTCACTCAGTAATTCATCCGCAACAATGTAACTGTTAAATCATGAAGCTCTTGCAACACAGAACCACTTCTACACGGAAGTTCTATAACAAGGAACTCTTATAACGCGGAAATGCAACAACACGGTGCTACACAACATAAAATTATTCATAATTTTTCAATAAAATATTCATATTATTCAGCTCCGTTCGACGTTTAGGAAAGTTTCAGAACACGGCCCATGAGCGACGTTCGCGTAAAGTGGCAAATTTGTTGTCACTTTGTGAATGGTTCGGTGCAAGAAGTTGCAATTCAGCTCTTAGTTGTGTCTAAAATATCTGGAGCCAAAAATGAGCATTCCTAGAAACATGGCGGGACTTCTGACCAATCTCATTATGATTTTGATACTGACTGCTATCTCGACAGTGCTAGGATGTGGAGTGGTGCCTGCTGGTCAAGGTAGTGAAGAAAAGATTGCTTTTATGGTGGAGATATTTCCGAACTGCACATAGGTTCATAAAAGTTGATGAAATGAATACAGCTATAGCACCATCACTAATCATTAGACATAGAATAAGAACTTCTTAATGGGAACGATGTTGAACTTAGAATCAGGAGAAATTTTTCCGCCGTAACCATTTGAAATCACAATTAATTTTTGATTATCGTCACGTAAACTACGAAATTCCGTTGCAGCAAGTAGTAGAACCTTCACCGTTACGGGCTTTACCACTTTGCCTGTCGCCATGGTTTACACTAGCGCGACGAATGCTGTTCGGTTCTCTGGTATTGCAACTAGCGAAGCGGGCGCCAGGGCAACTGTACAACGTCTTGTAATGCAAACAGTGAGTTTGCAAGTTTTAGATCCCAGTTTTTTGCATCGGAATCCAGGCAGGCGTAGAAAGCAAGCTGAAATTTTGTGCCAATTTAGGCTCATAGTGGTTTCATGCTTGAGTACCTTCACGCACTTTGATCGTGCACAATTTCGGACAGATTGCCCAACAACCTAAGAAATTTGGAGAAGAAAACCAAGGAGGAAGGGAAAGAGAGAAGAAGAAGAAAATAAAAAAGTGTTTTTCAGGTTTTTGATGTTCTCGAACAATAAGGTCGTAGCGCTCTCCTACCCGATGCTGTGATCTCAGCCATTTTAGGTCAACTCAATGTTGAGGTCAGCTACATTTCAATGAACTGCCCGATGGGTACTACCCTAGAAGAGAGCGTGAGTTTCCATATTGAGTAATCATTCAAAGTGAACGGTCAGAAATAAAACAGGCATCAACGTGTAGAGATACGTTCCTCATTTCAAAAGATGTGCTTACTATTCTAGATGAGTTGAATAGTTTTTCTGAAAATCTCTAGACTACGAGAAAATCTACCGTATTTACAATGGAATCGGAGCCTTCACCTCAGTGCTATTTTTCAAGCAATTTTTTTTGAGATTGGTGAAATTTTTAATATAGCAGATGAGAATTTAAAGGATTTTGAAAATAGCAGAGAGACAGTGCTCAAAAGTGCCTTCTATCTTTTTGCTTTTCTTCTATAGTGAGAGAACGTGTCTTCATATGACAAAAAGGTTCTTGCAGACAAGCCAGCGAAGGATGAGACCTATTGCATAATTGTTGGCAACACGGTGACAAGGAATTTGCACTATAGTGAAGCAAGATAGAGGTGAAAAGAAGTGTAGTATGGGAGAGGCCATGGTGGTGACGGTAACGGCTATAAACGGTACACATTTGACAATCTCAGGAGCTCTCACGGTGGGAATCGCTTTCCTTATGTATAACTTTCGTTTTCTAAGAATTTCATTTTGGACTACAAACATCATCATGGCGAACTGGCCGAGAGCGATGTGGCAAAGTGTTGTGGACAGAGCCGTACGAATATTGGCATCGAGTCCATTTGGATCGCACTTCTTCTCGGTAAGGACCACTGTAGGCGGAAACTGAAATTGAACTGCGATGGGCTCCTATACAAATGTTTTCATTCAAACGATATATTGTAGCATTGCAGCAGCAATAAACTTAAATGTCACATAGGACTCGACCATTTGGAGTGTTATAGAAAACTACATTCATATCCACAAAGCAATGGGTTCGCATTAAGAGTTTTTTAGTGAGCAACTTGGAAATCTGGAAATTTACGAATAAAAAGTCAGCTGGGGTTCGAGCCCATACTTCACCCTATCCGGGGCGCGTGCTGAAGCGTTGGCACTACCGACGCTGTTTTGACACCACTCTTTCCAGCTACAACGCGTAATCTGTCAACAGCCAGCATTGACGGTCTGGCGTACGTAGTCGGTATCAACATTGAACCCACTTATGCTGACAAAGATTGCGTACTGACGATCAATCAGAATTCATCTTTATTGACTGCCTCTTGCGGTGATATGATGTGACAATATACCCAATGATGTAGAATGGGTGTGCAAAAACTTGCGGTATTAAGAAGCGTTGTAGCCTACATAATAAAGAATAGCGGGAGAAGGAGGGTGGGAGAGAGGGGGGGGGGGGGAGGGGAAGTGGTTGTGATGCTTACGTTGGCATAGCGCAGGACTGATAGTGTGAAATGGGTTTGATTCCCACCTGACGCAAAAGTTTTCTCACCCCACTCTGCATCACTGGGTATATTGTAATATCATACCACCGCAAGAAGCGGTCAAATAAAGTGAATTCTGATTGAATAAAAGCTTATTGAAAAAAACTCTCTTTACTTGGCTCTTACGGGACCGTGACCTTCAACGTGTTGCGCCTAACAATGGTGTCTAGCCATCAATGTGCTGCGTCTAACAATGACACGCTATGGGCTGGACGCCGTTGTTAGACGCAACACGTCGAGGGTTAGAGACGCAGAGGCAGGTCCGTGCTCCCGTGAGAGTTAATCTCAAGGAAATAACTTGGTGAAAAAATGACCTCAAGAACGAGATTGAAAATCATTTAACATGAGAACAATCAACAGCACAATAATACGTAACAATATAACGAAAAAAAAGTGATGGAAGTAAGAATAAGGCAATAAGAAGATTCTCATAACTAAAATATAAAATATAATAAACTAATAATAATACAAATGGGTTCTTTGTGGTTATAAGGAGACAAATGAAAAACTAACTTCATTCGCTGGGAAGGAATTCCTCATAAAAGTGTCTGTAACTATTTGAAAGCTGAGACTTCAAGCCACAGCCCCACGCCACCGGTTTTCAAAAAAGCCTTTTTTGACGTTGCTGCAGGAGGAGACTTCTTGCGCTGCAGACGCGCATATTTCTCGTCGGACAGAGCTCTTTCATTGGACTATTGCTAATCATTCGCTAGAGTAATTGTTTTTGATTTCAACGCTGTGATTATATCCTGAACAGACTGTTTCTCTGCAATGCAGCAAGTAAAGTAAGTTGGATTGTCGGCAGTATTTTTAAGCGCTGACGATGCATCAGAAGACAGTATTTCGTTCTTCTACAGCACATTTTTCTTTGATACATAGGATATGTTTGACCAACATATATCTCAGCCAAAACAAAAGTACGTGGATACTTGAGAGGTCCATTTTCACGGGTAGTGCGAGTGTCACTTTGATTTTCAAGTTCTTACTTCATAATGATGGTTGACGTTATCTGTCAAGAGCATGCCGCTTAGCGTTAGAATGGCCGTTGAAAAGGATGTTTGCATTCTCTTAGAGGCCACTCCACTCTCATCCGTCTCTCTCATATATTCTTCCTGTTATGTAATCCAAGCACCTAACTTCCACTGCCGATGTAAATTTTTTAAAATCGAAGGATGGTATAGTCCCAAAGATTTGGATTGAGCAAAACGGCTAAACGCTGTAAGTGCCGCTTAGATTTCAAAAGAGTTCATTCATACGCTCTGAGGGAGGTGTGCCACTTTCTTAAGATTATGCGATCGTCAGCCAGGGTGTCTATTGCATAACAAACGCTGAGAACACTATTGACTTGCAAAGGTATGAGCGGAGTTCCATATTTGCTAGCTGTGCACCTGGTCTGTGGTTTCTTTTGAAGGGGCGAATGCAGTTCGTGCTGCTCTCCTTTTTGGATACAAAGCAAAAGTAAAAAATGATTCAAGGCTGCGGGCTGTCAGCACTTTATCTTGAGAGTACGAAAAATTTCTCACGTTGTTCGTAGAGGTTTCTGCTATAAATATTTTATGAGTGAATTCTGCTTCAATCTGTAATTATCATTACAAGTTGCAATAATTTTCAACCTTGAAAAGGTTGACTGTGCTGAGTCATAAGCAAGGCTGTATTTGGCTGACATCGTTTCAAAATGCTACAGCTGAAACATTGTGGGATCGGATCTTCGTCTGGATTCATGTCAATCAGCTGATCGCAGTGAATGTCCAACGAATTACCGACCGTTCGAAATTCAAAAACCTGAAACCAAGGACAACAACCTTTTTCTTTTGCAGTAGTGGCTGGACTGCCGATTTTACGATAATTCAGATATATTTCATTAGGAAAGGTCGTGGCTCACTACTTTGGAGTCAATGCCCAGTTTTACTAACTAGATTTATTGACATGGTTTCTCGCAGACAAATGTTCAAGTATTTTTGAAACAATTGTATCATATAACTAAACAGTTAGTACTTCTTCTAACAACTCCCAAGACCGACTGTCTATTAACCTCGGCATGCTTCAGTATGATTCTTGATTTTCTTCTTTGAGCAGAACACGAGGTGTTACATTAAACTTTATTCCATAGCTGACGTTTCGGCAGTTCGCCTTCTTCAGAGCCTGGAAAGGTCAAAATGTTTGCAATACAATCAGTCAAACACCTCCATTACTTCTTTAGAGAAAATCACCAGACCTAGATTTCAATCGCATCAAGCAAAAATCAACACTCAACATACTCACCCGCTTTTTAAATGTGTTCCACTGGATGATCCAAGTGGAGATCACCGGCAAGAGAGGCACATAGGCTCGTAATGCACCCTACCCATCAAAACAACAGTCTTATATACTGGCTCATATCACGAGTGTTTACAAGGCATTCCTCCCTGCGGTTTATGGCTGGATTGGTCGTATTAATCCAAAATGCTTCCAAGATCTTTCGCGCTGATGTTTTTTGCTCCTGCGCAAGGATGGTGACTTCGATTTCAAAATCAACTCCGTCGTGCTTCTGTGCTCTATGCGTCCCTAGCGGGGTGTTTTGTCTATTAAGACGCTTGTCAGCTAGGTGTTCTTCTATGCGTGCATAGAGCGGCCTACCCGTTTCGCCAACATATTTATCACTACACGCTTTGCAAGAGATTAGGTAGACTGTACCTACGCTCATGCAATCACCGTCTCTGCCGTTAGGACATATTTTACAATCTTTCATCATACAGAGACGGTCATATAAGCGGTTGCGAACTAGTTGGCGTTTTAGAGTATTCGGTGGTATTTCGATAATGGCCACCGATTGCTCTAAACCCGCTCTTTTTAAACATCGTTTTATAGCTTTCCAATCTCATTTGAATAGAACGGGATGATAAACGGGACTTTCCTTTCAACTAAGTTTTCGTTCGGAGGCGCATTATTTCCTCTAAACCTAAGCCGAGGGCTACGAATTCGTATCCATTAGAAGTGGCTATTTCCCGCGCCAGTTTCACGGATTCTACTCTCTGCTCCTCCCCGGTACATACATTGGCTGCTGTTCGAAACATGTTTTTTTACTAGCGCCTTCTTCGTATGTGAGGGATGAGAAGAGAGATAGTGAACCAAGATATTCTTACTACTTGGCTTTCGGTACCACTTCGTTATGTAGCCGCTCTCAGTTAAGCTTATTTGCACGTTCAAGAATGGAAGCCAATCGTCTTTTTGGTATCTCACGGGTGAATCTTATATACTCTGACTGTTTCATTCAGCAATCTAAAACAATCATCCAGCTCCTCTTGAGTGGAACAGATAATCAAACAATCATCTATATACCTACAGTAGAGTAATGGCCGGAGATCCATCACTGGTGCTTCCACTTTAGATATAAAGGCAATGGCCAGGCTAGGTGCCAGTCGCTGTCCCATTGCCAGCCCTCTGGTTTGGGCATAATAATTCCCGGACCATCTGAAGATTGAGCAGTTCAAGCACTCACGTGTTCTGCTCAAGAAGAAAATCAAGAACTATTCTTTCAGCAGCGTTCAAATCGTGCAGTCGTCCATTCAATGAAATACAAACAGCTGACTCCGTGTAGTCAACTTATTACCTTTCTTCTTCATACGACAGATGGTGGCAGACACAAAAAATGTTCTAAGCTCAAAGAACCAAATTAGCGACATTTTCTAACGATTAGACGAAAGAATTAAACAACATTAAGTTTTCTTTCATTTATGCGGGCTCCAAGGTTTTAACTTCAGTTAACCCATGTTCAAACACCTTCTTCAGAGCTTCAGCGCATTTAATTCATCGGTACCGCTCGCCTGGAATGGAGCTATCAAATACTTAACAAGAGAAGATCTGCCTAGTTATTATTGTTCTAAATACAATCTTGCCCGAGAGTAGAACAGTCATGCATTTCAAATAACTTTGACAAGCGGTGAAGTCTTTTAGGTGACAATATTCAAGATTCTCTAAGCATTTTTGAACCATAGACAGATCTGGGATTAACTCCAGGCAATGGAAACATCTGAAAGAGATCGGACTTGTGAAATAAATTATTCGGGTAATGATTTCAGCAACTCTCGTCTACCTAAGTGTCCACCAGAGCACTTGCCAATTCGGTCCTCAACGACATCCAAATGATTTTGAAATTCCTCCAAGTTGACAGATTATCGAGACGCCTACGATATTTCGTGATTAGTCACACATTCCAAGAGACACCAAATAGAGACTAATCAGCACGGATAAGAAAAGAGTCGTAAAGACAAAAAATGAGACGATCAACCATACGACGTCAATTATGTCTCAACACCAAAAGGCGACGTGTACCAGCTCAGACAGATACATGGTTGTTTGGAGGCCTTACTCGCTGAGGCAAAAGTTTCCTCTCAGATATTTTATAATCATTCCAAAATCAAGTCTTTACTATTTCAAATATGTAAGAAAATAAAATCATGTTTTACACTCAGTTTGCATTACTTGCTCGGTTGCGGCTTCGATATGACTATTCATCAAAGTTTCACAGTCACTCGATGGCTCAAATTTCGAAGGATTTTCATGATGTAATTGAGCCTTCTTAGAGGTTGCCATATAATGCTGTAAAAGCAAAAAAAAAAAGATTACATTTCACTCTTAAAATGTAACCCCGTCGCTTCCCCGGTCTATTGACGGTGATAGGTAAAGCTTTTACATTAGAGGTATCTTCTCGATACATAAAGAATGGAAACACAAAAAAAAACTTTTTACAAAAATTTTTTTGATATGAAGAGTGATTCTTTCTCCTGAAATCCTCTATTTTTTAGCTAAAATCCCACATCTTTGCATAAAAAAAACAAATTTCCAAGCATTATGTGCATTTGTATCGCCTATCTTCAACTTAGTTTGCAAGGACATCTTCTAGAACGAAACACTTCTGATAGAAGTCTATGGGGAGGTAAATATAGTGTGTAGATGGAGCAAGTGTCGGGAAAGCGCTCGTCTATTATTGCAGGTCTACCTCGAGGTCGTCATCGTTGTGTCTTTGCATCCTGTGTGTACCTAGAGGTTTACTTGGGTCTTTATTTGTTTTTCCGTCTAGGTGTTCATTAATACGGATGTGAAGTGGTCTGTCTGTTTCGCCGATATATTCGCCACCACATGTATTACAAGAGATAAGGTATATTGTACCTACGCTCATGCAATCGCCGTCTCTACCGTCGGGACAAATAACGCAGTCCTTTGTAAGTGAAAGCTCCAGTTCTCCATCGGCGTCCAATACTCTACTGTCGCTATATAGACGATTGTTTTATCATCTGCTCTACACAAGAGGAGATGGATAATTACTTCGAAATCTTGAACGGACAGTCAGAGTTTATTAAGTTGACGCGAGAACAACAAAATTCAGAGAACTGGCTTCGCTTCTTGAACGTTCAAGTTCAACTTAATGAAAATGGCTACAGCACAAAATGGTATCGCAAGCCTAGTAACAAAAACATCTTGGTACATCACCTTTCTTCCCATCCCTCACATACTAAAAAGGCACTTATCCGAAATGTGTATCGAACAGCTGTAAGTTTGTACGGGAGACGATGAAAGAAAGGAATCAGTAGACTTAGCGCGAAAAATAGCCATTTCTAATGGGTACAAAGAAAAGACAAAAACTAACGGTAGGCCCAAAAGGAGAGAAAAGCCTCACAATGGGAACGACAGGGTGCCACACCTAAGCAACAAGGTACCTCTTAAACTACCTTTCATAACAGACGAAGTCAGTGCCGCTATTAGAAAGTGTCTAAAAAACAGTAGTCTGGAAGATTTCTGTAGGAATTGTAGAAATTCCGCCTGAAAACACTGCGTCGTCAATTAGTTCGAAACCGCTTGTATGACCGTCTGTGTAATACAAAGGACTGCGTTATTTGTCCCAACGGTAGAGACGGCGATTGCATGAGCGTAGGTACAATATACCTTATCTCTTGTAAGACATGTGGTGATGAATATATTGGCGAAACAGGCAGACCACTTCACATCCGGATTAAAGAGCACCTAGATGGAAAATCAAATAAAGACCCAGGTTAAACCTCTAGGTACACATAGGATTCAAAACACAACGATGATGACTTCGAGGTGTAGTCAAAATTCTAGGGCACGAACCAAAGACATCGGCGCGAAAGACCCTTGAAGCTTTTTGGATGAATTCCAAAAACCCGCAAATGAACAAAAAGGGAGAGTGCCTTAACATCACCTACCACATGGCACCTTATCTCAGATTGATATTCTAGCATGGGTCCCAGCTGACACCTATCAATAATTTGACCTAGTGACACGGGGGGCGGGCTCATACGTCACCCTGGCGCTAGCAACATAGGTAGTCCCTGGATTAGATGGTAAGGTGAGTGGTTTCCCCGAATTAGTTATCGCTTATTAACACTGTAGATTTTCAATTTATTTATTTATTTATTTTTCTCTCTCACAGTATATAGTCATATAAATAACGCTACAACGATTGATACGTTCAGGCTCTGAAGAAGGCGTATTCGCCGAAACGTCAGCCACAAGCAAACGCGAAAACCCATCGACCGGAAAGAGGAACAGTCGATTGGGGAAAAAGATACCAACCTTGTGAAGCTCTAAATAAAGATTAGTTTTCTAAGCTTTTCTTATCATTTTCAAAGGTTTATATTATTAACATGCCGAGGTTTCAAGAAAGTCGGTCTTTCGGGTTGTTATCATAGATCAGTTCAAGTCATTTCATATCCTAGATTTTTGAAGTAATCCAAAAATGATCTATGTGGTCAGGTTCAAATCGACGAACAATTTCAAAATAAATTCAGGCCAGCGATTTGATCTCGTGGCTGCTGTGTGGTCAGTTTAAAATACTTGGTATGGGAGGTGGAAAACAATTTAAAAACAAAGCAAGCAATTGTTTCATTGATATTCACCATTATCTCCGGCAAAATATTTAACCTGATGTGAATGCAGTCTCTTTTCTAAAATCCCCCATTCTCAGTCACAAATTGTGTTTGGTAGAATTTAGATACTAAAAGAGCTCATCTGTCAGCAGATTTTCTCCTGAGAACGGCTTCTTGAAAATTTACTATGGAAAACCCTTATTCATTGTTCAGCAGGAGAAGAGCTGTAATAGATGCTTTCGCGTCTTCAAGTGAGCAACATTACACTTATAGTCGGAGAAAAAAAAAGCCCATCTCAAAATTAGCATCCTTGGAGGAATGTTTCGACACGAAACAAAATAAACAAAATAATTTTCTATACGCCGCTACTGACAAATCGTAAACACCGTCATCAGCACTGTAGAATTATCGACTTGTTATAAGTATCTCACAAACGCTAATGAAAGTTGAATAGGCACTGTCCTTTTCTTTATTTAAAACTTGTGCGAGGATGGTATTTCCTTATCCCCAAGACTCGACGGCTAAAGTTTTGGCAGCAACGCCTTCGTCAGAGTCCTATTTAGTTTTATGAGAGCGGTTACCGGTCTAGTCTGACTGCCTTCGATCAATTTTGTTCTCCCAGCCACAATGTCATTGTATATTCTGCCGTCACCACATTCGCCTCACCCTTGCTACAGTGCATGGCTTAATGAGGAGCGTGGGCCACTGACGACGAGGGCGAGACCTCCCAAAACACGCGTGCGTGGTTCTGGCATGCCAACCTCGGGTAAGGCTTTAAGCATCGCTGAGGTTTAGAGATAGTCGGACTTTTGAACTGAATATACAGTTCAGCGTTGTAGCATATCCGCCTTTTAGCAGAATTGCTAAAAAACATAAAGTTTCGTTAGCATTCTATTTTCACTTTGGATACAATACTGTCCTAAGCTGGCGGATTCAACCATTGGTTCGCAAAGGAGACAAAACAGTATTATTATATTGTTAGTCCAACAGTTCTTGCTGACATACTGAAATCGAGATGAAACTAGGCTATATGTCTGAGTTCGCCTGCACAAATACTCAAAGCATTTTTTATCACATCTCCTTACCTGTGAAACTCTGAGCGAATAGTTCTTAGTAGTGACACGCTCGAGCCGTCGTCCTGTGAATGTGAGTATACGAACTGACAAGTGAACTCTTTCAACCTAATCGCCGAACTACTATCATAAAATTATTTATTATTCACACGACCAGTCATCGCAATTTTATTGCGGGGATCCCAGTACTTCTAGCGGTCGATTCGTTGTCAGCCTTCTTATTTAAATGACGCAGAATACTGGTCGACCATGTCTCCTTGCAATCTCGAGGATAACCCGGCCGTGGCGTTCCATAGAGCGTTCTTGTTGACTGCCGGAGAGTGGAGCTCAGTTTCAAACGCGCCGTGACCAAAATCACAACCACTCGGCCATAGCTCTCCCTATTAGCATAAAAATAAAGTGTAACTGATTTAATGAGCTCCACCGCGATCGTTTGAGCAGCTGATATCACAAAATGAAAGTAATCAATGTTGTGTGCTGTATAGTTTTAAACTAAAAGCAACGACAATTGTTTGCAGCATCGTTGTGACAAAGATCTTTATTTGCATTACGAGCCCAAGTTTGGGGAAACCATCTCTAAATAGAGTAACTTTTTTTGGCGGGTATATTGACTCAAAGGCTACCATAAAGTCGAGAAATGTCTACTATTTGGTTTATTTTCGCATTGATTAAAAAGACTTTTGATCTACTGCTTTTATAACCTCTCTTTTGAAATGTCTGCATACGGTTTGCAAGTATGTTTGGAGTCTTTTCAGAGTTGATACCTTATGTCACTATTCTTCGTCGCCTACATTGTCTATTAGAAAAGGGGGCGGGTAGCTACAAAAAAAACTTTGGGATCATTTCCGTTAGACGGCGACAAATGAATATTCGATCCCATTCGCTTAAAAAGAAATTCTCATAGAAATGTTAGTAACCATTTGAAAGCTCAAATCATTGGCTAGAGCGATGAGTTACAGGTATTCCAAAACACCTTTATATAGCACTGTAAAATCCAAAATAGTAATGTTTCTCACCATCAAGCGTTTTTTTCCTTATCTCTCTCAAATTTTCTGCACTAAACTCCTCCTTCAAACTGCTAGTATTCTTTCTATAGCACAGGTATCAAAGGACTCAAAAATGTGCTTGCTTTCTGGAAAAGCTCTTCTGATAGCGCTGCAGGAGAATGAGAACATTTATCTTTTACACCTTGCCGGACAGAGCTCTTTCTCTGGACTATTAGTAATCAGTGATAGCGTGTTTCAATCATTCCAGCGCTATGCTTACTTTCTAAAAAGACCGTTTTGCTTCAGTTAGCAGGAAGAACAAAATCAAGTTTGAAGACTGGGCGACCATCCGGCCAATCTATCGGCTGGGGCGGAGCAACCGATCAATGGCCTAACGCATCAGACATGAAGAGTGCAACTTGCCATTTGAATAAGAACTTTTTCTCCGGTTTGGAAAACCCCAGATAAAACGGTTAACTCAGATACTACAAGATTCTCTCTACATGTTCATATGCTTTTCGTATTTCCAGCGGATTATCGCGTGATAGAAATGAAGGGGCACGGCAGGTGTGAAACATAATTCGACTTTGGATCTTTAATCTCTATTAAAGAGTGCTTTAAAAACCGTCTACTTATGGTTTTAGCCAGAGATTTAAGCTTTCGACTTATTTCTTGCCTTCACTGAAGAGTTGCTGGCCAGAGATTGGGATCGAGTAGTCATTTGTCTCCCTCTAACGATGATGGCGATACTGTCGAAACTCGCGTGAGCCGAGAACTAAATAACGTTTAAACTTTAGAAAGTCTGAAACACTCTTACAGACTGTATTCAGTTATCCATAAGCTTAAGATGCAACGAGTCGGTCTGTGAATCTATTGTAAAAAGTAGTATTTCGGTTTCAGATGATCTTTGAAGCATTCAAGCGATGTTTGTGACCGTTGGACGAACGGAAATAGACTTTACTATACGAAATGTGCAGTATTGCGTTGGAAAAAAAAGTCTTGGAGCACTTTAATAAGCATGCGATAACTTCCATATCATGGGAATATCACAGTTTCTTATGGGGGATTTTCGTACTGAAGACCCAAATTTTTTTTGTCTTTATCTTCACTTTGTCAAGAGCCGCCGCCATGTCTAACGATACTGAGTCCCAAGCTCGCCATGACATTGTGAATCGTTATATGAAGAAAGTAGCAATCTCCCTCTCAGTTAGGTCTGCAAAAGTTGCATATTTATCAGCCAAAAATGAGTGTTCTTACGAACATGGCGAGACTTCCGACTAATCCCATTTTGGTTTCGCTGCTGGCCGCAATCGCGACAGTGCTGGGATGTGGAGTGATGCCTGTTGGTCAAAGTAGTGAAAAGAATATTGTTTTTAGTAGATATATTTTCAATCTTGCAAATAAGCTCATAAACTCTAATTAAAATGAGTATATCTGAAGCATCCTAACTAAATAGACATGTAGTAGAAGATTTTAATGGAACGATGCCGAATTTAAATTGAGAAGGGGGAATTTCTTGTAAAACATCTAATATAATAATCCATTTTTGATCATCACCTACAAATTTTCGTTGCAGCGAGAAATATGACCTTCACCGTCACGGGCTTCACCACTTTGCCCGTTAGCATGGTTTACACTAGGATTGCCAATTCAGCCAGAGTGCCTGGTATGCAACTAGCGAAGCGAGCGCAAGAAATGTGTACAACGTCTTGTAATGCAAATAGTGAGCTTGCAAATGTAGATTCCAATTATTTTAGCTAATTCTAGAAAGGCGTAGTAGTTGAGTTGAAGTTTTTAGCAAACCTTCAAGTTTATAGTGTTTTCATGCTTGAGTACCTTCACGTAATTTGGTTGAAGATCCTTACGGATAAACTACACCACCAAGCAAAGAAATTTGCTTCAGGTCTTTGATGTTCTCGAACACCAAGCTCGTAGCGCTTTCCTACCAGATGCTATAATCTCCGCCATATTAGGTCAACTAACTGCTGAGATCAGCTACAATGCACTGAGCTGCCCGCTGGTTACTGCGGAACGTGAGTCTTCAGCATTAAGCAACCATTCAAAAGTATGACAAGCATCAAAACATAAAAATGTATGTACTATTCTGAAAAGGTGTGCTTACTATTTTGAACGAATCAGACAGTTTTCAAAGACATACTAAAATTCTATAGTATGAAAAAAAACTATCGTAACAGCACTAAAATTTTTAAGTCTTCAAATCACTGTCGTTTAGCAAACTAATTTTTTTTCTTAGAAAGGGAAAGTGTTCAATATGGATAATCATAATGTGAAATGCTTTGAAACTAGCGTAGGAGGGCGAGGGGCGCCGTGGCCGAATGCTTGTGATACTCGTCGCAGCGGGCGTGGAGTCGAGTTCTACCCTCCAACGCCCTCCGGCAGTCAACAGCAATGCCCTATGGAGGGCCACAGCCAGGCTATGCCCCAGATTACAAGGAGACTCTCTCAAGACGTATTCTACGACCTTCAGGAAGAAGACGTAATAACGATTTGAATGCCGGAGAAATACAAGGATCCGCACAGTGAAAAAAAAAACGCTGTGAAGACGGATCAGCAAAGTAAAAAAAAAGTTTGAGAATAGCAGATTGCACAAAAGTTCATTTTTTCAGTTTACTATTGTAATGAAGGAACTTTTCTTTATATGACAAGTAGTTTCTTGGAGACCAACAAGTAGGAATGACAAAGAACTATTGCATAATCGTTAGCAACACGGTGACGGAAATTTGCACTGTGCTAATGAATCTGAACGGAAAGTGTAGTACGCAAATGAACGACATGAAGACAGTCACGGCTATCAACGTTAGACACTTGACAATTTCAGGAGCTCTCTCGATGCGATTACGCTCCTTTTTGTACAAATTTGCTTCTCGAGAAATATTTTACAGATCAAAAATAACATCATGGCGAATTGGTCGAGAATGATGTGGCAAAATTTAGTGAACAGAGCGGTTCGAATGTCGGCATCGGGTCCATTTGGATCGCCTTTCTTCTCGGCAATTGCCACTGTCTGTGGAAACTGAAATTGAACTGTGATATGTTTTGAGACAAACATCTTCAATCAATCGATACATATATATTTATTTATTCATTTATTGATCAGCATTGCAGCAACAATGAATTGGCATTTCTGTGCCGGTTAGTTAGAGTTAAGCAGATGATTACGTCAAGTGCACAATGTGATTGGTTGAGATCTAGACTTTTTGATAGAAGCAATTTGGAAATTTACAAATAGCGAAAGAAAGAAAAAGCAAATGAACTCTTTTACTTAATCTTGAGTAAACGCTCCCATCTATCTTCTCCACTAAGTAGTTGAGAAAAGACCAAGGACTAAAACAGGAACCACCCAACAATAATGATGAGCAACACATTAATACATAGTATTAAATGAAAGCGAAATTAATGTAGGTAATAGGAAGACAGTAGCATTACAATAAATAAACATATAAACTAGAATAAACTATATACTAATAATAAGTTCTGATTATATTAGCCGATAGTTAAAATACATACACTGAAGCATTTTGAGTTTGGATGCTATTTAATTATCAGGAACAAATTCGTTTTCATGTCAAGATGTTTCCCATATCCGCTGTTTTAGTAAAATAAAAGCTATTCAGTGCTTGAGTGTTTTTAAGTTCTCAAGAATTGGTGTCTTTCTGAAGATGTTTCTCTATGCCGTCATATGATCGATAGTGAAAATAAAGATGAAAGGCGTTTCAATCTTGTAGATAAGCGATCTTCCTATTGAGCTGTCACAAGTCTGATGGAAGGCTTTGGAATGCAAAGTGGGAGAATTTCAATTTTTCAATACTTCTTGAGGGTTCCCTTTATTTCGTTTATAGTCGTGTGATCTCAGGGGTATTGGAAGAATGGTGGGGCGATTTGGGTTACGTTTATACCATTGATGAAACTACCACTATTTTTCCTTCGAAAACACATTTTTTCAAGAAGACCGCCCTGTTAAGATGTCTGATTAATATATCACGAATGGCCTTTCTAAAACACTTCTTGCAGTCTTGAAATGGTAGGTACGATCTTAATAGGAGTGATTTTCTGTTCCATCCTTTACTCTCATACATAACAGTAGTATTCGTTGTTTTTGTAGTCGGACGGTACCTTAATCAAAGCAGACTCTGTGAATGGTTCTCAAGAAATTATCACAAAATGTCTTAGGGTTTACTTCGAACGAGATGATTCCCTAGCCACTGGTCATTCTAGTACGAAGGTCACTAGTTCTTCTACTTCCCTCGAGTAAGTTTTATGGCAGACTTCTGAATTTTTTCACTGGATTTAGCTTATTGACAACGAACACCCATATCGCATTACGACTGTCAACTTGCATCGATCCGGTTCAAAAGAAGACGAAGACAGCGAAACACTACAAGAAAGAGACTTGTCTCCAATCTTGTATTAACTAATAGTCACAAGCTGTTATCGGAATACACGAAATTATTGAAAGTTTCAAAGGGATCATATTTAGGTGCAAAATATTGTTTTAGAACCTAATGTCTAATCTGCTTTTTGAACTTATCCGAGTGTTGCTGATAAAAAGGATAAAGCTCTCGACATTGGTCAGTCCACGAGGAATACGCCATGCTTTAGTCTTCCATTTCCAATTTCGTTCAAGGTGATTGAATGCATGTCTGGCCTTTACAATGACTCGCGATGGCCTGTCACTGAAACGATTAGTGCTGCTTATCCTCTCAGGCAAGTCTGAGACCAATCTGCTACCAATTTGCCGGCCCCGAGGGATGGATGGCTTGGTTGAGCCATGAGAGCGAGATCGAATCATTGACCTCGTGTGCGATGCAGAGCACCTCTAACCACTGCGCCACATGCCGCTCCTATGATGCTTATGCCCATTGGAAATAGCTATTTTTCGTCCCAAGTTCTAATAGTCCGTTTCTCTTCTCTTCTCCTGTGCTTATATTTCTATGCGTTCATTTTCCTTGATGAGTGTTGTTTTCATGTGTGGGGCATGAGAGGAAAGGCTGTAGACCAATGTGTTTACTCTACTTAACTAAGGTTACCATTTTGTCCAAAGTCATTTTCTAGAAGCTGCATTTTGAGACAAAATTTGGAGCTTTCACTTCAGGCATTGTAAGGTTGACAATGTTTAATGCTTTGACCGCTAACTCATGGCTGACTCTTTAGACTGTGTGAAGCATTTCCCCGACCACCGAAAGCTTGAGCAACTAAGATATTGCTTCATGAGGGTCAATAGTCGCTGAGCTATGCATATTTGTATTTTCTTTATTTTTTATAGTAAGCCCGAGAATGGCTTGGAATGTAAGATTATTTGATAGGTTAGTGTGAAGTGAGGTAATACTAAGTTATTTCATCACGTGTGTGTTGTTTGGTTAGGCGTACCACGAGTGATTGTGAACATTTAGGCATTGGATAGATAAGTTGATAAAAACTCAAGCACTAGAGTGAGGATAATGTTGAGAAGCCACTGACGCTTTGGAGGGTGGCAGTGAAAAATTTTGCAGAAATTGTATCGCCTTGTCGAACCCCCTTCTGACGTCAATGGTGATATTGTTGTAGAATGGGGATATTTTGCTCGTATCTTTATAGAGCTCACGAAGGATCATTTTGCACCGAGTAGGGACGCTCTGGTTATCCAAAGCCCCGAAAACCG
This sequence comes from Parelaphostrongylus tenuis, assembly GCA_019055375.1. Lineage (NCBI taxonomy): Eukaryota > Metazoa > Nematoda > Chromadorea > Rhabditida > Metastrongylidae > Parelaphostrongylus > Parelaphostrongylus tenuis. Next base: position 17,795 of record JAHQIW010003484.1, read on the forward strand.
CTTCTGTTTCCACTGTATCAAAGACTTTCAAAGATCGATGATAGTGAGACAGAGCTGTATTTTGTATGTGGTCTATGGTACTAAAACCTTTTCGGAAACCTCTTTGTTTGCGTGACTGTCCTTCGTCCGGTATTCTGTCGGTCCTGTTTGGACACGAGTGAAGAGTTTATAGACAACGGGCAGCAAGCAGATTGGGCGATAGTTGCCTATGTCGTGAAGGTCTCTCTTTTTAAACAACAATACGTTGTTGCTGGTTTTTCCGCTGAATGGGAACCTTGCATTCTGACAGGTAGCGAGGGAACAGCTGAGCCAAAGTGTTTGTGAGGACTGGTGGTAGGCTCTTCAGGTGTTCTGGTCTAATCCTCTCTGAACCGGTGTTGTTCTGTTCTTCACCGACGATATAGCATGTCGGATTTGCGAAGGGAGAACCGATCGAACGACACAGTTCATCCTCCTTCATTTCAAATGACGGTAAGAGGGCATGGCAAAGAGATTCGAGTAGTAATGGTGGATGATTTTCTCCATTGCCCTTCTGGAAGCTGTAAGTGTACCGTCAGTGCATCGGAGTGTATCATCTTGGTCTTATAACTGAGAAGCCTGGCTGCACTTTTCGAACGTTCATCCCAGCTTCTGTATCTTCTGCCATAACTGCTGCTCGTCTCTCAGTAACACGCTATGACATATGAGCACAAAACAAAGCTCAACTTGTTCTCTCTCTTTGTTCGAAAACAAGGCCTATGATTTTTGACCACCACAAATTTAATGATCTGAACTGTTCTCTATGCTGTTCTCACATATATCTCTGATAACAACAGCAAGTTTTAGAGGGACCGCAAAGTATCATTTGGTTATACATATGAGGATATCTGTCAACTTTCCCTGATAATAAATATAATGTTTAGATCTAGATTTTATTTGCATTACTATTGTGATAGAGATCTAGGAGCTGAATGTGTACAAAAATATTTTTTGATATCTTCATAACGCTGCGAAAAGAGCGGTAAAAGCATTCGAAATCTCAAGTAGTACATACCACAATGGCGATCAGCTTAACTATGTTTAAAAAGCGATATCGCATTAGCCTAAGGACCTGTTTAAAGGTTGCTGGCTGATAGCTGTTGCAGAGGTATTGAAGAATAAATGTTGGCTCAAATGTGCCTCAGTGGTGCAGTGATTGCACGCGTACCCGATATGGTTACAAACCTGGGTTCAACTCGCGCCTGAGGCTGAATTTTGCTCACCACTCAATCCTCTTAGGTATATCTGAAATATCATAACATTGCGAAAAAAGCAGCTAAAGCATTTGAAACCTTGAGTATTTTCTAATTCTATTTTCTCATTTGTCTACATTGCTCATTCCTCCGGCTTCGATATTACTGCATTCTTCACACGTTTGATTTGTGATCCCGTTCCAATCATACGCATATTCGAACTCCTGGTTATCAATCTGAAAAGCCAAGTTAGTGTAGGGGTTGGTTGCTGGTGATGGATGTAGAAAGTAGAAGCGATTGTCCTTATTCCAGAAAATATGATAAAGCATTAGATTATTTTCACCTCCATCTGCTCATCCATCAGTGATCAGCTTAGCGAAATCACGTTATTTTACCTATATCAATCCCCAAAGTTGAATAATTTCCCATTCCTTACACATTCGCGTGGTTTCACACCGTTTTTGCCACATTTTTACTGAAAAATTCCTTTCACTCATTCGGAAGCTGAAGCAAAATACTTCGTTTTAGGCTTCTTTTCACATTACGTGACGCCAACTCATCTAACAGCAGTTAGTCTTTCGCATGTTTAAGTATGTGCCGAGTGTAGTGTTAATGACATGACTCATTTAGAGTTCTGGTGATCGTTGTCAGTCAATAATCGGTTGTTTTCCATCCAACATGAGCAAATCCAAGGATGGGACTATACCAAAAAGATGAAGAGATCACCTCGAGTGGTTTCAAATTTCAAATCGAAAACCTGGCTTTGAATATATCACTCCAAATATAAGAACCTTAGGAGAATTAGGTTACGCTTTCTTACATAAGCCTATTGAGCTCTGAGGCTCTCAAATAGTCTGTCTTTTTTCAAAAACACGCATTGTCGTAAATATGTTAACTCACTGCTACACAAAGGAATGAGACTTCGCCATACAAATTTTGTTGTAAGAATTTGTTCTGTCTGCATATTGTACAGTAAGTTAAAAATAGACACTTTCCAGATCACCATCTACCTGATGGAAATCTTTTAACGCTCAGAAAAGCGGTTAACGAAGCCTTAGCTCAGTGTTACGTCACTCGCGCTCATTGCAGCGTCCAATTTATTTTTGATTTGTTAGCCTTTCCACCAAACTGTAGCATTCTGAGCTTTGAAACAAAACTTGATCACTTGATTCTCATTTTTTCGACGACCAAATCTAATACGGTCTGCCCTTCCTTTCTGGAAATGGTAGATTTTTGATGCTGCCTTATTCCTCGCCCATTTTTGAATCATTCAATGAAATCCTGTAGAAGTTCTTACCGTGACTACGAGTCTACCTCATCATCGACAAAGGGGAGCTGATAAGTTGCTAGATGGGAAGCCAATAGGAGTATCAAAGCTGAACAGATGCAATTTTCAATATTTTGAAATTAATTGTCAGAAATGTTTCGCGTTAGAAGTTTTGCATCGTTTTTTATTCCTCCTATCTATCAACTTTCTGCTTCTATCCTCACAAGCAAGTCTGGTACTGATACACAATATCCGGAGGGATGGAAGGCTTGATGAACTTTGAGCGTTAGACTGAATAAATTATTTGTCATCGATCACGTGTGTTTCGCTTACCACGCCTAACCACTCCACAATGCGCACTTCATTTGAACCGTCAGCAAATAGTTTCTTTGGAAAGTCGCGAATCAATGTCACAGTATTAGAAATGAGTAGGCAGCACCTTGATTGAGCCACGTACAGTTTTTTAACACTTTGTTTTGAAGCTAAATTTCGCCGAAGCATGTCTGTGAAAGAATTTGCTACCGAGAAGCACGAGAATGGTGCTAATGCATGTCAAATGTTGAATAGCAGGAAGTAAAGAAAAGATCCGTTGAAACGAAAACTCCAGTGACTGCATCAATTTTGGAAAGGAGCGCTGCTTGCAGTTGGTTTTTTACATTCCCATTTTTGATACTGCGACATAAAGTCCCGACTTTCCTCAAATTAAGAGTATTCGTAGTCCGAGAACACGTCGGAGTTACAACTGTACTTTTGAGACAAAATCTGTCGAAAAAGTATCTGTTGACAAAAACAAAGCAGCAAATCTGCTCCAAAAGGCAAGGTTTTGGCAACGAACTTTGAATAAAACAGATACAGCGTTTGATAATCTTCAAATCTTCATAAATCTCTCACATTTTTGTACGAATATAAAATATGTCTTGTCACGAGGAAGGCGACCGGTAATAGAGTTCTACAGAATTCCTCCAAAGTATTCAAAAACAAGCGGAGATTAAGACGACATCTAACATCCTCCGAAATGAGGAAGCGAAAGGGAAATCGTATCAGATTTGATGGTAGGGAAAACAACTCGTTTGAGTTACAAGTCTTGTCATAACGCGCAGAATTCCTACACTTTATGGGATTGGCAAGGTATCAAGATGACTCAGTAAAGTGAATGTTCTAAAGAATGCAACTGACGTGCACTGAGCAGAAGCTTCCTTATTCACCTTTCGAAACGCTTCATGTTTCTTATCAAAGTGAATGTTTAAGACGTGGTCAATTTTGCGCGATTTCTGTCAAATGCGGACCAAACAAAATTTAGTTATGCATATTTTGTATAGTGCAATCCAATACCATCAGTAGAATGGTCGCAAATTCTTCAGTGGCTTGGCTCATTCCTCAGTGTTTCCAAAAGGACTATCTAAAGAACCGAAATGCTGTTTTTCATGATGGGTGGCTAGTTTGGCTCATTTCGTATCCTGAGTTTTTGAGTCAATTCCAAAATGAACTAGCTATTAAGCATTCATCAATTTTGTATCCGTCTTCGAATCGACATACCTACCAATAACAACAAAAACTACTCTGTTCAGGATTAGATCCTCCGCACCGAAGTTCTCCGTGCACTTTGAGGGGTTTTTTTTCCAAAACGACGCTGTAAGACCATTATTGATGTGATCTATCATGTACCCTAACACAGTTCTGTGTTTGAGTTCGAAGAGTTCACTCATAGTTTGCACAATTAGTAAGGGAACGACGGCATGGGTGTGTCACTTTTGAAGACTATCGCTCACTTGCTGAGAAAGCTGCGATGCAAAATGTTGCATGCGTCCGTCTAGCGACCTCACCTTAGCCGAGCTTCATCTCATTTGTCTGTAGCAAGAATTGTCCCAATAGCAGTGTAATAGCGCTGCTTTCTTGCAAATAACAATCGTATTAGAAGCACCATCAGCACTGAATAATCATCGATCGTTTTATGGAATTCTCATACATTGGAGCTGAATAGGCAATTTCCTGTTGTGTGAGATCCTTGTTATACTTCCGCGTTGTGGAGTTCCGTACTGTAGGGTCCTGGGTTGTTGAAGTTCTGTTTTGTAGCAGTCATATGTTGTTCTGATTGAATTGCTGAGCAAATAGTTTCACCACGCATTCTTCCTGCACTTCGAATATAATATTGCAAAAATTGACGAAAATCAACCAAAGCTTCCATAAACTGTTTGAATGAAGATCATGTGGAAAGAATTGGTCACTCATGTGGATTGCTGTATACTACGTCAGAACACTCCTGCGTGGCTGGCGTCAAGTATGAAAAGGCAACGTTGGCTTCATTGATGTGATGCTTCACTCCTAGTCGATTTGTCTCAGTGTGACTGCTGTGGATACCAAGATAACAAAAAAGCATTAACTGTGAACACTCGACTCAAATCATCGTGACACTGTAAAAGACGAAACCGTCGAACAATGTTGTGTAAGCTCGTTAATAGAAAGCAAAACATTGTTAACCCCATAGCAAGATACCAGTGAGTACTTGGGAAAATATACACATCGTAGAACATTGGAGGCCTCATTTTGTGATTCCGACCGCTGGAACGTGCTTTCTGGTTTCCACAGGCGAAAAATTGAAGTTTATTTGTATAGGCTTTACCCAGCCATATAACACTTGAAGGCTATGAATGCGTAGATCTTGTCCAATCAAAATGTGTTGGTGAGAACTCATTGTTTTATAACGTGAAATATTGTGGTTTTCTGCTCACGAATGACAATCGAAGTCACAGTCGGCACTGTTAAATTATAAACTATTCTTGTGAGAAGTTTCTGAGTGCTAAATATAACTGAGTAAGCAGCTCCGTACTATGTCAGTTGAATAGCTGAGTGACAAACAATTTCGCCACAATGTTTCTCTATCCTTTTCCGTGGGGATACTGTGGTGATTCAGCGAGTTCCAGTCAACAATGGAAGAACACCATCTCTGTTTTTTATATATTATGTCAATTTTGAGTCTCAAAGGCCCTCAAACTAGAAAACATAAAGTTGGTTTTCAGCAACACAAGCAATACAGTAAACATTCTACTATAATTGGACTAGACATTGGCTCCTCATTTTGCTATATTTCGAAGGTCAACGCTCTTTCAAACTTGACATGCCTGACCAGTATAGCGAAATGCAAGTTCGCTATTGAAAGGGATTGAAATTCAATAGATTAGGTGCAATTTCATAACTCTTGACTCGAGTTTCCCTCATCACCATTTTTTAGCTGTCACAGCGTTATATCGGAAATTGATCTTCTGCGGTAAGGTTTGATGCTGGCAGTGTGCAAAAAACACATTCAAGAAGCTCGGAAAGGGAGGAATTTCTCACAAACAGTCAAATTGGATTTCAATTGTCATTGCGTCGACGTTCTGAAAAAGAAGAAATCACCAACGTTAATGATTATTTTAGGGAAGAATAAGTACAAACCCAACAGAAGAATAAAGGGTTTGAACATCACCTTTTCAAATATGCTATTTCTAAATGAGGTTATTGGCTATCAGCTACGTAAGATAACCATTTCTCTTTCATGCGATCCTCAACTAAGGCAGTTTTAAGGAGCTTTGGTTGAAATTGGTACATTCATTACAACATTATATTCGAAGTACAGGAAGAATGCGTGGTGAATCTATTCTTCGCGCAACAATTAAGTCAAAACCAACATATGACTGCTACGACACAAAGAACTTCTACAACCCGGAACTCACTCCTACAGCACAATACTCCTACAACGCGGAAATATAACAAGGAGCTGATGAAACAGAATTTGCCTATTCAGCTCTGTTTGGGCGCTCATGGAAACTTCATAAAACGGTCGATAAATTTTCAGAGCTGATGGTGTTTTTTAATATGATTTATCATCTCGCAAAAAATAGCGCTATTACATTGCTAGTCGGAAAATTCTTGCTAACGTATTTCAAATGAGAAGAGGCTTGATTAAGTGTGAAATGGCTGACGAAGCACGAAACATTTTCCATCGCAATTCCTTATCTGTGGAAATCTGAATGATAGTCTTCAAGAGTGACACGCCTATGCCGTCGTTCTCTGGGAAAATTGTGCAAACTAATGAGTGAACTCTTCGAACACAATCGCTGATTTTGTGTTAGCGTCCAGATCACATCAATAATGCCTTTCAGCGTCGTTTTGAAGAAGACCTCCTCAAATGCTTGAAGAAATCAGGTTTGAAGGACCGACTTTTGAGAATAGAAGCTTTTTTTCTGCTGTTTGTAGGTACATCAATTTGCAGGAGGACACGTAACGCTGAATGTCTAGGAGCTAGTTTATTTTCGAACTGATTCGAAGACTCGGATGCGAAGTGAACCAGACTAGCCACCCATAATGAGAAAAAAGCATTTTCGATTTTTTAACGGCCCTCTTATAAAACTGGTGAAATGAGGAGAGCCACTGAAAATTTGCAACCATTCACTGATGGCTTGGATTTTACTACTCGAATTATTCAAAACTGAATTTTTTTGGCGGCATCTCAAAGAAATCGCGCAAATGGACGGCGTCTTAAGCATTCTCTGATGAGTACATGAGCGTTCAGGTGAATGAGGAAGCTTCTTCAGTGCACGTCAGTCGCATTTTTAGAACGTTCACTTTACTGAGTCATTTTGCTACCTTGCAATCCCATAAAGTATAGGAATTGTGCGCATCACGATAGACTTCTAGCTCAAACGTAATTGCTTTTCCGACTACCAAATCTGATACGCTTTCCCTTTCGCTTCTTCGTTTTGATGAATTTTAGGTATCATCTTGATGTTCGCCTGTTTTTGAATCCTTTGGAGGTATTCTGTAGAACTTTACTATCGGTCGCCTTTTTTCGTCACATACCATATTTTATATGCTTAGAAAATATGAGAGATTTATAGGAAACTGAAGATTAGCAAACGCTGTTTCTGTTTTATTCAAAGTTCGTTGCCAGAACCTTGTCTTCTGGAGCAGATGTTGCGCTTTGTTTTTGTCAATAAATACTTCCTCTTCAGATTATTGTCTTAAAACTAAAATTGTAACTTCGACGTCCTCTTGATTACGAATAATTTTCACTCTGGGAAAGTCGGAACTTTATGTCGCAATATCAGGAATAGATTGTAGGAACCAAATTTGAAGCAGCGCCCTCCCAAAACTGATGCATTCATTGAAGTTTTCGTTGCAACAGATCTCTTCGTTGCTTCCTGTTACTCAACATTTGGCATGCGTTTAACAGCGTTCCAGTGTGCTTCGCAGTGGTAGATTCCTTCTATACTGACGAATTTAGCTTCAGATCGATAGGTTCGGAATCCTATAAATTTTGAAGAGGGTGAAAAGCTGTCCAAGGACAGCGTTAAGTGCTGAGTGCCAAATTTGTCTTTACAGTGTGAATCGTCCAGTGCAAAAAGTTGCATTTTAGAGCTCAACTGGAACTGCAGTATTTGTATTTCTATCAGCCAAGAATGAGTATTTTCACACATATGGCGAGTCTTTCGACCAATCCCATTATGATAACGCTGTTGGCCATAATCTCGACAGTTTTGGGATGTGGAGTGAATGCCTGCTGGTCAAGGTAGTGAATAAAAGATTGTTGCTATAGTAGAGATATTTTGAATTTTGCATGTAATTTTAGAACTGTGGTGAAATGAATCATCTAAAACATCATCACTACTCAATAGATAAAGCATCTTTTGATGGAACGACGCTGGATTTAAATTAGAAAGGGAAAAGTTCTCATCATAAATGCCCGATAAAGTAACTCATATTTGATTGTTCACTACGGAAACTGCGCAATTTCGTTGCAGCGCGTTATAGGGCCTTCACCGTCACGGGGTTTAACAACTTTACCCGTTACCATGGTTTACCTAGCAATCAATGCTGTTCGGGCTCCTGACATTGCAACTAGTAGGCGAGCGACAGCGGATTTGTGCAGCGTCTTGTAGTGCAGACCGTGAGTTTGCATATCGCACATTTCTAATTTTTGTTGCAGAATTTCGGAAAGCGTCAGGAGGTAAGCTCAATTTCTGGACATGACTTTCGGCTAATAGTGCTTCCATGCCTTAACTTGATGAAAACACCTTCACATAAACTTTACCAACAAGAACAGTAATTTGCTCTTCAGGTCTTCGATGTTCTCGAACGCCAAGCTCGTAGCGCTCTCCTACCTGATGCTTGTAATACCAACCATTTTAGGTGAACTTACTCTTGAGATATAACTTCACACCAATAGACTGCCCTATGATCACTGACCCACAAGAGATGCGTGAGCTGTCAAACATTGAGCAATCATATGAATTATCGCAGGCAGAAGTGAAACAGACATAAAAAACCAAAAATGGACTTTTTGTAACGAAAAAATGTGCTTACTATTCTGTATTAAGGAGCAATTTTTGAAGAAGTAACAGAAAATATCTAGAGTATTAGGAAAAACTATCGTAATGGTACTGAGATTGAAGCGTCCAAATCGTCTTCTTTTTTATAATGATGAAGCATCCATCATGACAGCTAATAGTCTTGAAGGATCTTGAAATAGCAGAAAAATAGTCGTCAGAGGTGTTTTTGACTCTTCAGTTTTTTTCTTGGAATAGAAGAGCGTGCCTTTTATGTGACAAGTAGTCTTGCATTTTTGGCCCCGCACAAATGTTAGCGACCTATTACAAAATGTAGTATGCCAAATCCTCCCATGGTGACGGTACCGGCCATTAACGTACACCACTTGACATTTTGCAAGCTCTCGGTTGGAATTGCTTTATTTATAAAGCTTTTGTTCGTCAGAAATTCTTCGTAGCCACAAATATCATTATGACGAATTGGTCGAACGATGTGGCAAAGTGTAGTGGACAGAGCGTTTCGAATGTTGGCATCGGGTCCGTTTGGATCGCAATTTTCTCTCGGCAAAAGCTAGTCTCAGTGGAAACTGACATTGACCTGTGAAGTGTTTTTGAGACAAATATCTCTCATCAACCGATATCTGTTACAGCATTGCCCGGCAATAAAGTACATATATTGTTTAGGGTGTTGACTAGTCGCAGTGATGCAAGATAATTATCGCATTCAGAGCTTCTCCAGAGAGCAGTTTGAATATTTACGTTTAAAAATAACCGAAAGAACTCTCTTGCTCAACTTCAGAAGAAATTTCGCCATCCATAGCTGATATAGCTTGGTAAAAGACCTCAGGGACGAGGAAAAAAATCATACAATATACATATATACATATATACACAATAGAGAGCATAAATGATATGACAAAAGCGAAAATAGCATTAGCAACCGTAAGATAGTATAACTACAATATTTAGACTCAAATAGGCCGAAAACGTGTATATCTACGTTGAGGTTTGTTCAATTTGAATGCAATCCAACTATCAGGTGCAAAATGATTTTCAAGTTGAGATGTTCTTTTATATCCGTTGTAAAAGTCGATTAGTGAGCCTAGATAACAAATTCAGAGCTTGAGTGCCCTAGATCACGTAAGAACTGTTTGTTTGTAAAGATGTTTTTGCCGTATCTGCCGTGGGAATCGATAAGTGAAAATTAAAGCTGAAATTATGCCTGGTATCATTATTTGAGCCACGCATGTCAGTGGTCTGTTAATGAGGCTGACTTATGGAGCCCGATACAACGTGTTTCGATCTTGCGATCTCGTCAGTCGGGCAGTTTTTATACTGTACATAGAGTGTAAATCGTACGTCGTCGCTAACTCTTATTGTGGGGACTGGAGCACCCACAGAGATTAGCAAAAGACGAGAAAAGGTAACTGCCCGACTGACGAGATCGCAAGATCGAAACACGTGTATCGGGCTCTATAAGTCAGCCCTCATTAACAGACCACTGACATGCGTGGCTCAAATAATGATTACCAGGCATATTGAAATTTGAGCTGTGGTCTTAAGAAAACACTCGAAACAAAAGAAAAGCTGGAATTAATTTAAATTTTGTAAATTAGCGAACACCCTGTGGAGCTGCTGCTAGTCTCATGAAAGGCCCATTGGAATTAGAAGTAGGAGAGCTTAAATTGTTTAACGTTTCCCTATGTTCCCTTCATTATAACTGCACTCATGTGGCTTATAGTGGTACCTGTTCGAGACTGATGAAACGCTTTGAGTTACGTCCATAGTTCATGCAAATTCTCAAACTATTGTCAGTCATCAAAGCTCTATTGCTTTTATTATGGCAATGGGTTGTTATGATGTAGGAGTAAAAACCACTCATAAAAGTTCCAATTTCTTGTATTAAGAACGCATTTTTCCAAAAGAAAAGTCCGCCACATTGTAGATGCTCGAATTCCAAATTTTCGATGCGAGTGACCTCTTTAGACCTTTTGGAGCTTTTGGAGAAGCAGGTGCATGAAGTGACTTCCTCTTTTGTCCTCACACACAAAACTAGCTTAATTCCCTCTTCTGACTTGTCTCTAACCTGATCAACTCTGACTTCTGTGGGTAACTTCTCAAGAATTTCTCAAAAAGAAGTTTTAGGAAAAGTCACTTCGTACGAATTGATTTTTTAACCATTTGTCATTGTAAAACGAAAGCCTGTATTTCTTCCGTTCCTCTCGCGTGGATTTCATGTGTTGAAATTCGATTTTTTTCCTTTTCACTGTATTCAGCTTGATGACAACGAAGAACCATAATGAGTGACCTCCAAGAGACCATTTGTGGACTGTCAACTTAAATCGATCAGGCTTCAAACCAGACAAGACGCTTGTAACGCCACCAGAAAGACTTCTTTCCAATCTTGTATCAGAAATTAGCTATAATTGTTATCGTAAATATATGGAATTATTGACTACTCATGCCAAGATCAAATTAAAAACGGCTAATACAGAAAAGAGGGACGCCGTGGCCGAGTGGTGATGCACGCCGGCGCTCGCGGGCTGAACCCCGCTCCTCAACAACACTCTCCGGCGATCAAAAACGATCACCCGATAAAGCGTGACAGCCAGGTTTTTTTTGAGATTGGAGGGATACTTGTCACTCAGAGTTTTACGATATTCAAAAAGAAGACGAAAAAGCGAAATTGAATGTTAGAAGTACTGGAAGCCGCTGAGTGGAACAAAACACTTTAGAGGCGTTCAGAAATGATTCCAAAAAAGAATGTTTAAAGCCTAAACGAGGTTAGCACGCCAGGGCCATACACCGGTGTTTCGGATGTTTCGGCCTCTCGTCGGTGACACCCGCCCCACATTAAGTCTTGCACTGTAGCAAGGAGGGAGGCGCATGTGGTGATGGCATAGTGTTCAATGTCGCTGGTCCATCACCACTTTTCAGTCGATGGATTTCGGCTGGTAGACCAAAATTAATCCATAACATCGACTGTCACTGACGAGGAGGCCGAAACCTCCGAAACACGCGTGTATGGCCCTGGCGTACTAACGTCGCTTAGTCTTTGAACATTCTTTTTTACAATTATTTTGAATGTCTTGGAAATGTTGAGCAATACACAATACCTGAACCTTGGGTGGGAGCTTAACCCGCGTAGCATTGAGCGCGTGTGTTAACTACTGCACTACTGCGGGCTCCTTTCCCGCTGTCACTCTTCTTACGATGCGCTCCGGAGAGGGTGAAACGTGGGTTCTGGCTCCCGCCAAGGTTGAGAGTCTTGTGTATCATTGTCCATTGGTGGATAACATAGAATTTCACGCTGTAGTCATATATCCAAGCATGTTGAGTAATATGCAAGACTCTCGACCCATTTGGACCCACATCTCTTCCCATACGGCGGACGATTTCTCCAGAATTCTCTTCCTGATGTAATTGAGGGCTGACGTTATTGACTATTTTGTTTGTATTACTATGATTTTGTTCCTAAAATATTTTTCGACACTCCGTCGAAGAAAGAGTGACAACAAATGATTCCCTAAAGTTTAGTGGTTAGCACACACCGTCCACAAAAGGTGAGGACAACGAGGTTCCGTTTCCGCTCAAGATTCAGAGCTTTGCATATCAATCAGCATTCTTGAATATGTAGTTTTATTATTATGATACTGTCATGAAGTGGTATAGAGACTGCAACTTATTTTCACCAAGCATAATCAAGCGTAACTAGACCAACCTATTTGAATCCACTGCTATGTAATCCGCGACGCACATGCCCTTTTTATATTCGCTGGTAAAAGTTTTTTGAACATTCTCCAAGATGCCACAGCCTCTTAGCACCAGATCTATCTTTACGAGATAAAAACTAAATGACACTACAATGCGAAAAATATATGGGACCACTCAGAAGAATACAATCCCATGCAGAACTCGAACTGTCCTTATTTTATGGTTTATTGCTTGAACGATTAAGATGTACCCACTAATATCAATGACCGTTCATTAGTACTGCCATAGTTTGGTCATTAAATTGTAAGAAAAACTCACTCTCGTCCACAGAATTACTATATATGGACGACGACTTCGGCATGTTACTTGTAAAATTTCTCATTCATTGTTCAACACGTAAGGAGTTGATTTATGAAAAATTTTACATCTCCATGTGAGGTGATAGTACACTTGTAGTCGAAGAAAGGAAATTCCATCTCAGGGCTCTCTTCCGCTAGACGTCCACGGAATAGGAAGGAGAATTTTTCTGCTGGGATGAGTCACTTACCGTAACGTGTATTAACATTAATTTAAAAGGATAAATCTCGGAGGAGTGCACTGCTTGCTATCTTTCAACAAACCTTTATATCGCTGCCAGCACATTCGTGATAAACATCATACTCCAACTTGAGCTACGCGCTCATACTAGTATCAACTATATATTTCGCTAGACAAAACTTTTCTCCAGACTATTACAATCCGCCGCACTAGTAGAAATATCAGAAAATTTCAAAATATATTTTTTGTATTGAAATCCCCTTTTTGCAACCCTGTAACATTCAATATAAAATCGTGTTTTCTCATGCGCCACGCCACTTTTGTTATTATACGCTTATAGTTCGCTTGACAAGGCTGTTCTCCTAAACCTATTACTGGTTAGTAAATAGCGTAAAACTTAGAGGATTTAGAAATATCCTCGGTTTTTTTGAAAAGCTCCTTTATAACGCTGTAGTTGGGCAATGAACAGTTGAGCTTTAAAAAATGTATGGTCACGCTGACCGGTGCAATTTTTGGTTATTTCTCTGGGAAAATTTTTTTACTGCACAGGGATTTCACGTTCCTTGTATCAGAATTGTAGAAAAAACAAGCAAAAATCTCAGCGTTCCATGGCCTAGATTTTCCGTTTGACATTTCCAAATTGCTGAATAAATTTGCTATTAAGTCTAAGTCTCCGCTTAAGGCAGGCCTTGCCTTAAGCACAAAAAAGCATTGTCGGCGTGCAAAAAAAAACCTATAAATTTGATATAACAAAAATCGCGCACGCTATGGCGAATCGTGTATGTGCCAGTCGCTTGATCACGCGCATCGATTCACGATCATTCTTACACCCTAGACGACAAGCAATGCGCGGCGCGGTTTGAAGCTCAAATCTTATTTTTTAGGCTTCACTGCTGTACAACGGTCTTTTCTAAAGGCAAGTTTAGTTGGACTCTCTAAAAACCTTACCCTACCGAATGGCTGCTTACATGTTTACATTTCAGAGAAGGAGTTCTGCTCTGCGAGAAGTACGCGTGTGCGAAACACAAATATCTTCTTTTTGCAGCAGTGCTATTTACACGCCCTTTCGAAAAGCAAATATATTTTTAGAATTTTCCAAATTTAAGATATCGAACGATTTAACAATCGGCGGTCTAACAATGACACGCTGCAGGCTGGACGTCATTGCAGGACACAACACACGTTGAAGGTTAAAGACGCAGAGAGGCGTAAGGTCCATGGTCCCGTAAAGTCAATCTGAAAAAAACGCCCCGTCATTCCCCACTACTGGCCATACGTCAAACTTACTTGAGGAATGGACCTCAAGAACGAGATGAAAAGCTGGATGAGGATTTTTCATGAAGCATTTGTAACATTCGAAAGCTGAGATATCAGGCTACAGCCACACGTCGCCGGTTTTCGAAAAAACCTTTTATGACCTTGCTACAAAAGGAGATTTATTGCATCACAGAAGCGCATATTTCTCGCCAGAGAAAGCTCTTTCATTGGACTATTACTGAAGAATTGCTAGAGTATCGTTTTTGATTCCAACGCTGTGCTTATATCCTGGAAACCGTTTCTCTGCAACGCAGCAGGTGGAAGAAGTGAATTTCCATCTGGGATCACGGGGTCTCTGGCCAATTAACGTGCCTGCGCGTGAGGCGACCACGTTCGATGACGCGATGATCATCGATTTTTTGAGCATATGAAAGCGTGAAAAAGTATCGCGTCTTCACGTAGCCGCCTCACACACAGGCACGTAATTTGGTCAAAGACCCCGTGATCGCAGATGGAAATTCAACTTCTTCCACCTGCTGCATTGCAGAGAAACGGTCTTTTTAGGATATAAGTGCCAGCGTTGGAATCAAAACGATTGCGCTATCAAATGATTACTAATAGCTTGATGAAATAGTTCTGCCCCGCGAAAAATATGCTCGTCTGCAATGTAAGAAATCTCCTCCTGTTGCAACGTTAAAAAAGGCTTTTATGGAAACCGGAGATGTGAAGCTGTAGCCCGAAGTCTCAGCTTTTGAATAGTTAGTAAGACTCCTACGAAAAGCTCTTTTTCCAACGAATGAGAAGATCGATTTTTCATTTCTCCCCTCATAAGCAAATAGTAACTGAAAATAATCTACAATAAACCAGTAGTTGAAATACATGCACAGAAGCTTCTTGTGCTTGAATCTTATTAAATTAATAGAAACAAATTCGTTTTCATAGTCAAGATGATTCATGTGTAAATGTTAAGAATGTTTAAAGCCTTACTCCAGATTGGTACGCCAGGGTCATACACCGTGGTTGGTACGCCAAGGTCATGCTTCAAGCATTCTTAATCATTAGACTGAATGTTTATTGCGAGGTTTTGAAAACAGTCGATGTCATGGATCAGTTCTGTTCTACCAGCCGAGATCTATCGACTGAGAAGTGGTGATGACACAGTGTCACTGTACACTGTGCAGTCACCACATACGCCTCTCTCCTTGCTCAGTGCAGAGCTTAATGTGGGGCTTGGGTCGTTGACGATGAGGGCGATACCTCCGAAACACCAGTGCATGACACTGGCGTACCAAACCCGAGTAAAGCTTAAAATATTCTCAAAAACTGGATTGAATGTTTATCGGAGTTTTAAAAGCAATCGATGTCGTGGATCGATTTCCGAATTCGTTGTTAAGGATGATTAGTATACATGATAACATAACCAGAGTTTGAGCAATTTGAAACTATCAAAAATCTGATTATGGATAAAAATGTTTTCCCATATCCGGCGTAAATCGATACGTGAAAATACACGTATATGTCGTTCGAATCTCGTAAATAGCGATCTTTCTGTAGAGCCGACGCAACGCTCATTAAAGGCCATTAGAATAAGAAGTGAGAGAGCTCTATCAACGCCTTGCCAATATCCCCTTCATTACATATGAAGTAAGTTATAATCGTACCTATAAAAGAATGTTGAAACATTTTGGCCTACGTATCAAGCTCATAGTGCTTTCATGATTGAGCAGCTTCACGTAATTTGGGATTTTCAGACAAAGTTTACCAACAAGCACAGAATTTCAATCCTTAGATCCTCGATATTTTCGAACGCTAAGGTCGCAGCGCTCTCCTACCCGACGCTATAATAGTCATTTTGGGTCAACTTACTATTGAGATCAGCTACAATTTAATGTATTGCGCGCTGGTAACTAACCCAGAAGAGGATAGTGAGTCCTTAATAATGAGCAACCATTAAAAATTGTGCAAGCAGAAAACATAACAGCCACCAAAATACAAAAATGTGCCTACTATTCTCAAGAGATGTGCTTATTACTTTAGATTAGTTGAACATTTCTGAAGAAATGCTAGAAAATTTTGGAAACATAAGGAAAACCATTGTAATGGCACTGAAATTTCAAATAGTGCCATTTTTCAGACGAGTTTATTCTCCTTTGGAAAGTGATGAAGTATTAAGCATGGCAGGTGATACTTTGAAAGAAAGTTTTTCGAAATAGCAGAAAGTCTTCTAGAAGTATCTTTGGTTTATTTAGTTTTCTTTAATGGAAGAACGTGTCTTTATGTGACAAAAAGGTTTTTGCAGAACAGCCACCAATGACAGAGACCTATTGCATTGTCGCAGGCAACACGGTGACTGGAGTTTGCACTGCAATGATGAATAAGAATAAAAGTGTAATATGCATATGGCCCCCGATGTGACAATAGTGGCTATTAACGGCACACACCTGACAATTTCAGGAACTCTCGCGGTTAGAACTGCTTTCCTTTTGCAAAACTACAATTTTTAAACCCACTCTTTGTAGACCACAAACATTGTCATGGCGAACTGGTCGAGAATGATGTGGCAAAGCGTGGTGGACAGGGCGGTTCGAATGCTAGCATCGAATCCATTTTCATTGCACTTCTTCTCGACAAGGACGACTGTAGGCGGAAATTAAAATGGACTATGATATGTTTTCAGACAACCATCTTAATCAACCGATATATGTTATAGCAATGCAGTGGCAATAAAATGGTACATCACATAGGCGTCGAATAGTTAAACTAATGCAGAAAATTACATTTTAGTCCATTATGTGGAGGGGTTTGGCTTAAGACCTTTTTATAAAAACAATAAGGAAAGTCAATCTCTCCGTAATGATCATAACGTAAATAGTGGAAGAACGACCTTAACAACGAGAACATAAACCGTATGACAATAACAATAAACACAAAAACACTGCTCGAGTGCTCTTGATTAATCAGGAATCCATTTGTATGTGGTATTTTCATCATATCCGCCATGAAAATCGAGAAGTGAAAACAAAAATGAAAAGCGGTGTAGAATAGCGATCGTCCTGCGGAGTAGCTGCGATTTTTTCAAAAGACTTTTGGAATGAAAAGTAGTAGAAATCGAATTGCTTTAGCGGTGCTTGAACTTTCCCTTGATTACATTCACAGCCGTGTGACTTATAGTCGCACTGTTTAAGAGTGATAAAACGCTTTGAGTAACGTCCATACTTCCTGAAATAATCTCAAACTGTTATCAGGTCAGTTAAGTTTCATTATGGCAGTGGACAACAAAGATGCGGAAAGCAAAAACCTCTCAAGAAAGTTCCAGTATTCCCTTTTGAAAATACAATTTTCAAAAAAAGGTTGCCCCGCTGAAGATGTTTGAAATCCAAAATTTTCTGTGCGGTGTGACCTCTATCAAGCATTTTGAAGAACTTGAAATGGTACGTCTGTAAGATCAATATCCTCTTCTACGCTTTGTATTCACACATAATAGTGTTTACCTTGCTTTTTGTACTCGCTCGCTAACTTGATCAGCAGACTCCGTAGATGGTTCTCAAGATCTTCTTAGCAAAAAGTTCCAGGAAAACGTCACTTTGCTTTTCGGGAACTTATCGTCAGCAGATGGTGCAAAGTGATAGAAGAGACTTGGAAGGCTATCGATGGTAGATATAATGCCAATGTTACCTCTCAAATAGCGCATCTCTCAAATGGAATAATAATTGCTTACGAAAAGTAATTTGTCAATTAATCAATTAAATTGCTATTTCGTACCTTAGAAATTAAATAAAAGGTTGAAGAAAAAGTTCCTTAACACCTCAAAAAGTTCAAATTTTGTCATTGTTTCATTTATTGATGCTTCATAGAAAAATCTTAGGATTATTTGTATACTGAACTCCCACAGCAACTCTAGTTATAATGCATTAAATTTTGATTTATCTCTTGGATATCAAATCATGACGATGGACAAAACTGAGCTTTAGGTTTTGATAAGCTATTGCTGGAAGCAACAACTTTCGACAAAAGATACTGCGGAGGAGATGTGCGGTGTCGAAAGTGAGAGAAATTTGAGCCATATGACTGTTGCAAAGTAGTAAAAAACGATTTGTAAGTGGTCATCTCAGTCTCGAAACTCCGTTTCGGCCAGTCATTGAAAATGACGATGGAGATCTGCAAATAGCTTTGGATGCAGAACCGTCATCAGACGCTCGTAAATTGGCACTTGAACTTAGCGTCGATCAAAAGCCAGTCTGAAGTCATCTTTACCAAATTGATTTTGTCCACAAGAAGGGCTGAGATCTGTACGAATTGAATTGAAGCTCGACCATTGGTCGCCTTAAAGTTTGCCGTCAGTTGTTGCAGAATCCGTTGAACGATCGATCTTAGAAGCTAACGTGGAGTTGAATAGAAAGTGGGGCTACCTGGTAAATTACGATTGCAACAAGCGTTGGGTTCCGAAAAGTCAAGCTCCGCTATAAGTTGCACTTCAATATCCGTTTGCTGAGAAAGTTATGCTCTGCCGCGCCATCAATGTCGATGTCTACTGCGAGCAGCTGGACCGACTACGAGGCTTTGTAGGAGAAGTACTCGACACTGATTCGTTGAAAGCACGCCCTGTTTCAACAAGACAATGCCAGACCTCACACCGCAAAGAAGACTAGAGAAAGTTTGACGAAATGGAGGGAGTTGAGGTCTTGCTACGACAGTTTTACAATTTCCAGACCACAATCCAGGTGCTGCGCCTTCCGATCATGATCTTTTCCTCCTAATGGAACATTTCCTGCGTGAAAGCCGATTCGAGATATTAGATCAAGTTGAAGAGGCATGTCAGGAGTCTTTTGATATAGAGCTCGAAGTATAGTGATTTCGAGCAGATCCAGAAGCTTGCATAGCATAAAATCGTGGATAATGATGGCCTTTAATTTGGAGATTGACTATTGCTGTGCTTAATTGAATCTATGTATAAACTGTGACTTTTTAGGAGGCATTAAGGAGCTTTTTCCACAACCAAATAGTACGGAAGTCATTACCTTTTCTCTCATTCCTCAGCTAAAATAAGCGCTTGTAAAGACACGTTCCGAACAGCAGCCGATGTGTGTACTGGGAGAAAGCAGAGAGTAGAATCCGTGGAATTGTTTTGAAAAAAACCATTTTTAATTCTACGAAATTGTGGTTTTGTGGTATAGATTTAGGGAAAGGAAAATGTTGCGACGACAATGTTATCGAAGCAGAATTTCGTTTATTTTTCTATTCTTTTCAAACAAAATAAATATAGCTATAAAATGTTGTTTGAAAACAACATGAATGAAGAAATTGATAGCAAATATTGAGATACCATTTCGAGAAAATGGTAACGATTATTGAGATTACTATAAAATGTTGCTTGAAATTAGCATGCTCAAAGAAATTGGTAACGATCATTGAGATACAGACATCGAGCAATGCCTCACGATACGCGCGATGTGAGAGAATTTGAGATTGTCATTTTATGCAGAAGCTGCATTTCGAGTCCATGTCATTCTCTGCCCGGTGGCATCCCATCTGAACAATTCAGTGTAGGACTACGAGATATAGTTCATTCACAAAACTATTTCAATCGTACGTCTTTTTTAGAGGTAGAAAGATTTGTCTACAACCCATTCAGCAGCACTGCTATTACATCAGTGTAAAAGATCCTTAAATCCTGGACTCCATTCACACAAAGCACAAAAGAACCTTCAACAGACTTACCGCTTTTTATAAGTGCTTCACAAAGTTGTTCAATTGCAGGCCAACAGTAGAGATCACACGGGCTCGTCTTGCAGCACTTACATTAGAATCATAGTTATATATAGTATCATATTACGTATGATTACGATGCATTCTCCCAGCTGGTTTATGCTTGGATCAGTAGCGTTTATTCATATATAGATAAAACAATTGTTTCAATATTGAAGGTACATGTGATTTCTGCACGATCGGCCCTCCACTTGAAATATAGTTCCTTTACACAAAAAGCGACGAGCATGTAGAACGTCGTTTATTGCTTGATGCGGTTCAAATCTAGGCTTACTAGTTTTTTCTAATGAAGTAATGGAGGTAATTGACCGACTAGACCGTGGCAAATTGATATTTTCACGTTTTCGAGAAGGAGAAATCCACGAATCTTCATTTGTGTGAAAAATGCATTATATCAACTTCGAGTTACGGCTTTCAAAAAAAAGCGTGAACTTTCAGTAACGTCAAGAGTAGTGAGTAGTAACAACATCACAGTTACCAATATTTATGATTTCTGTTATCACTAATTCTCGATGGAAAAAAGGATGGAGCGGTTAATTTAACCTGCTCTTGAACTATGAACGCGAATGGCGAAGTGGTTGGAGGTGCTGTGCAACACTTATGATTGATCAATCATTGCTTCGATGTTCAATCCCTCGTTCACGACTCACCAAGCCTTCTATTTCTACGGAATCGTTGAATTGACCAAACTTATCGGGAAAAATTCCTTTTACACTGTGCCATTTATTATCTGTTATTATATTATCATTTATTATCTCTTTTATAAGTGTCATTCATTGGACGCTCTTGTAGCATTGAAAGAGGTAACTGGGTTTATGTTTATCACACACAGCAACTTTGAGTTGCCGACCAACTTCCCCTCAGTCATTTAACAGGCAGTTTCTATTTGATGAAAGCAGCTTCGTGAGATAAATCTTGCTCATGTCCACTTCATAGTGACGCATGCCGCGCTATATTATCATAAACTTGCTCAAAATTTTGCTATACATGGTGACACACAAAGACGATGTTGTAGCGTATAGTCCTTGCTAGTTGCAGTTTTTTCTATCACATCCTTTCTGAAAGCAGAGTATGTGCTTCAAGACAACACCACAGTGATTCTCGAAATGCACTG
Source organism: Parelaphostrongylus tenuis (assembly GCA_019055375.1). Classification (NCBI taxonomy): domain Eukaryota; kingdom Metazoa; phylum Nematoda; class Chromadorea; order Rhabditida; family Metastrongylidae; genus Parelaphostrongylus; species Parelaphostrongylus tenuis. The sequence continues at coordinate 38,963 of JAHQIW010003484.1, forward strand.
ATAACAAAAATCTCAACTACAGATACCATCTTCGACAAGATAGAGTTACGAGCCCTTCTCAAGCTTTCATTTTTTTTTGAGAAAAAGTAGTTGAGATTCTAGTAATTTTGCCTTTTTCAGAACCTCAGGCGTGGAATCAAACCATATCTGATTATTAAGTAATATTTTTCTATGTAATCGGAGCACAATTTGATCGTTCATACAGACGAACTTACCCACTAAGAAACTCGTCATTGGAATTATTAAATGGAACAAGGTCGTTCATAAGTTCTAAACACTGTCAACATTTGACCTTACTCAGAATGGAAGATCGAACTGAGATAAAGCGCCATATCAGCTAAAACTTATTTGGAATATCTCCAACAAGTCGTGCGCTGCTTTGGATTTCTGGTTACCAACTGTGGCTAATACCTCAAAATCGTCGTCGCTGTGCCTTGCGACCTAGGTTTAGCATTTTTCACCACTTTCTTAGCCATCTTCACAGCTTTATTTCACTATGCTGATCGCAGCACTTCGATCACTTAATCGTGTTTTATTCTCGTCGCCTTCTAAAACGTCATAAATACTGTTGGGGTTGCCTCCTTGCAATCTCAAGACCCTCTCAATATCTCAATATCAAATCGCAAGATCTCAATAACCTGGCTGCGGCGTTCGATAACGCTTGTGTCATTTATTTCAAGAGAGTGTTGGGGGTATAGAGTTCGACCTCACGAGCGCTTCGAAGTGCATCAAAACTGAGTGACAGCCCCCCTATAATTATCTATAGAAATATTGTGTCAATTTTCGATTGTCCACGTGGGTGCTTAATGATACTCACTCAAAAAGCTCTTTCGGTAGGCCAACTCATTTGATCAGCTCATGACGTTACGCGCATCTTCGGATTTCTTATTTGGCGCAAAGTTCTGGTAAAGTGTCGCAATACTAGCCAATTTCTAGCGAGAGCAAGGACTCATAACCAAAACAGTAATATGGCGATAAAAAATGTGAGGATACTTCTGAACGTTTCATTTCCGCCAAACGAAGTATTATTGTTTCAGAACGTATCTGAAAAGAAGTGGTCCATTCAAGATATTACATTTCTAATTGCTTCTTACACAAGTTACCTGTATGAAAAAATATGAATCTTTTTATTTACTTCAAAATTCTTTAACGAATGGCGGTTTAATTTTTACAAAAACGGACGAACAAACACGAGCCCTTTTTGATAATGAAGTGTTTCTGCAAGTTTTTTTGAATTTTTTTTTCTCAAAAATAAGAATTGATAGACATTACTAAAAATGACTTAATCAGTAAAATTACTGAAGACTACTAAAATTATAACCAAATACCATTTTCCAGCACGGACTGCTTTTATCTATGAATTTTTTGGGTGACCGCTTTCAGAGGTGACATGATGATACAGATACATAACTGAAAATATTGAGTAATGGGCAAAGTTTTGAACTTTTGACGGAACTTGGATATGCATTTCACCATTTCTGAAGGGGATTAACCGTTTATGCCGTTCTGCTGTCACTCTAAATGTCGATATCGCCACCAGGCCTAGCCGTAGGAGGTTGGCTGCTGAAAGATTAGGACAATTGTGTCAAAAACGAGTAACATCAAAGCGGAGCGCTAGTGGTGCAATGGTTAGCTTGAGTCTCCGGAAAGAGTGAAATGGAGGTTCAAATAGCATGTGCACAAGGTTTAGATTACTCTACAGTATTTAGGAAATTTCTATTTTGATATATTGATCAAGCAATCCGTGGGTAATGGAAAGTTGGCATTCAAAATACGGCAAAACGACTAGGCCAATTATACCAGAATGGTTTCCGTATTGCTTCTGCTGTTAACAAATATCATACACTCCGTAGTTTGAGTTCTTGAACACTCAACACGTCTCCAACATTTTTTGATTTTTTTGATCAAGGAGAATCTTCGCATTCTTTGCGCGCAAGTGTTATGTGAATCGGTAAAGCTCCGCGAAACAGACTTCAATTTCTTAATTGTGGAATCTTGAGTTAGAGATTCTTCAGATAGCACGTCCACTCATCGTCTGTTATATAACAGCTCTGTGAACTGACGGTGGAGTTCTCCTATCAATGGCGAAAATGTCGAAGTACTTTTGAGCACTCTTTTGAGCAAGCGAGCAGCACTATGCGCTTCCAGCTGTCAGAATCGAAAAAAGAAGCTTGCCGATGTTCTGCGATGTGTTTTGTTCTCAAATAAAAGACAGCCTCTGCTATCTACCGCTCTTTTACAGACCCGCTCAAAACGATTTGATCTGATAAGGATATGACATGTTTTGAACCGATTGGTCTAGTGCTATATAGGCGCCTATTTCGTCCTATTGGACTCATCGGTAGCACCCTCCCTGGCTTCGTAGATCCCTTGAAGCTAAATAATCCTCTTAAGGAATCGACGCCGAGCAAAAAGTAATCACTCCAAGTTGGATGATGGTATATTACGTTAGACCGGCAGTCGAGCTTGCGGCTTTTATAATGGTCATACCTCTGCTTTCGATCGACGGAACCAAGGGAGGGAGCTGCTGATGAGTCTCAATAGGACAAAATAGGCGCCTATATAGCACTAGACCTATTGGCTCAAAACATGTCACATCCTTATAAGATTTTAATTCCAAACATACTTCGCCTCCACGAGGAGATATCTGAACATTGCTGAAGACTCTTTCTTAAGTGTGCCTTTGGTAAGAAGAACGCCCACTTGTCTTGAAAATCTCCACTATTCGTTGCGAATTGTGTGAAATACTATTGCTTTCTGTGTTTATAAATCTCGTATTCATTTTTTTTTATTCGTACTTGAGAAAGCGTTTATACTATACTATGAGTCACCAAAATCGTTTGATAACTTAATGAATGGAACTTTAATACTGGGCTTGTGTAATTTACTGCGTTACTCTGACTAATGAACACCCATTTGGTTTGTCAATTTATTGCTGTTGTCATTGCTACGGCAATTATCGGTTAAATAGAAATGTCTGTCTCAGACACATCACATTCCAATCTCAGTTTCAGCTGACAGTGGCAACTGCCGCGAAGAAGTGCGATCCAAACGAGCCCGATGTCAACATTCGAACCGCTCTGTTCACTACATTTTGCCACATCTGTCTCGACCAATTAGCCATGATGATGTTTGTAGTCTGCATAGGTATATTTCTCTATGTAACGTTGTTGAATACAAAAAATAAGCGATTCAGACCGAAAGAGTTCCTGAAATTGACAAGTGCTGAGGGGGAATGGCAGCTATAGTCGTCTTAGCTGGCTCACACATATTCATCCCACCATTTATTCTGCAAATTCCCGTCACCGTATTGCCACCAGCAATGATGCAGTTCTCTATCAACTTCTCATCAACTGTAAAGACTATGATTCCTTCAAAAACTCCTTGTATCACAATGACATATTAGATAAATCCAGGAATAATTTTGAACACTGATTCTTTTTTATTTTTCAAGGTACTGCACACCACTAGATGACACATCGAATGCCATGTCAATCTTAGAAAAATTCATCAAAAACTCGTTATATTTAAATTTATCTTTGAGGTTTCAATAACAGTTCCACTATGATGATCTTTTACAGATTACAGGACAATTTCCTTGATATTACCGAAACTGTTCGTTTTTCGGAAAACAATCAACACGGTTCTAATTTTGTGATTTTTGTTGAATTTCTGATGGAGGCTAAATGGAGGCGATGTCCAAGTGGCTAGTATGATCGGCGCTGCTTGATCCCCAGCACTTTTCGGCATTTGATCAATAAACGCCTCAAAGAGCGCCCTAGCCTATCTACCTTTAAAATTGCAATGAGATCTGCTCGACCAGCTTTGCGATGTTCGTGAAGCAGATGAAATCCTCAAGCAATCGTTTGTTGAGAAAAGGATCGAATGCTAGCATTACTGGGACTGATGCGGTGAAAGAAAGGGGACGGGTCAAATAGAATAAAGCATTGAATTTTTGCTTGGATCTCAAATAGATATTTGATGTGGAAAACCCACTGTCTCCCGCTAGATTGAGAAAGACTTTCTGGCATGGCAGTGGTTCGTAGATGACGTTAACAGTAAGTTGACGCAAAATGGCCGAGATTACCTCCTCAGGTAGGAGTGCACTACGTCCTTGGCTTTCAAGAACAACAATGACCTCAAAACAAAGTCTTTCACTTGTTGATAGAGTTTGCCTGATATTGCTTCTGTCAATTTGTTAGAAGAGATGCAGGGTGTAGAAGAAGTGAGTGGTTAAAGTCTTGCTGTAAATCAAAGGCTCGTGTGCTGTGCTTCCTTAATATTTGCAGCAAGTAATAGTTTTGATTAAAAGTAGCCAACTCACCGTTTCCATTGAAAGCTGTTCTACAAATGTCTGAGCTTGGCGCTTGCTAGTTGAAATGCCAGCAACTTGAGCAAAAACTTCGGACTTATCAGTATAAACCATGGCAACAGGTAGAGTTGTGAAGCCGGTGACATTAAAAGTCCGAGTGCTCCTTGCAACAAAGCTTTGTAGTTTTTGTAGGGATCAGTTAAAAGACTACAACATGAATAGTTTTTTGGATTTTGCTTATATTTTCATCCAAGGCTCAAAGCACTTTTATCGATGGTCTCGGAGTGAAATAGCAGTCAAACAAAAACATGTTCTTGATGAATACATTCTCATCAGAGTTCCTAGCCTTGCTTGTAGGACTTAAAACATGTCTAGTGCATATAATCTTCTGTTCACCTTACCTTGACCTGTAGGCGTCACTTCACATCCCAACACCACCGTGATTGCACCTAGAAGAGTAATTACGACGTGATCTGTAGGAAGTCTGGCCGGGTTAGTAAGAATTCTCATTAAGTCTCCTAAATGTCTGAGAAAGCAGTCTGAGCTAATCATTCGGAATTTTTAATCGACCGCCTCTTGCGGTGGTATGATCTTACAATGAACCCAATAATGCGTAGTGGTGTGCAAAAACACTTGCGTCAGCCAGAAGTCGAGCCCAGATGTCACTCCAGTGGGTTCAGTGCCAATGGTGGCTGTGGTGCCAGACCGCTGAAGGTCAGCTGTTGACAAATAACGCGTTCTAGCCACGCGCTCCCGGAAAGAGTGAGATCTCGGTGTGAATCCCGGTTGACACAAATGTTTTTGTACAACACTCTGCATTATTAAGTCTGAACTAAGATGAAAACGGACACAACAAAACTCCATTGTATATTTCGTATAGTGAAGTGTCATTCGTTTGCGCAGCAGTTAAAACTTTCTTGGTGATTAGTCGGAATTCTGCGAATATTTCGGAAAAATCATCTGAGAGATGTAAATCGTTGATTTCCTGTGATAGGCGAGCAATACGACATATTCCGTATTTCAAATTACCAAAACATATCTTTGATGTGAATATTTTCTAACTCACAGAATTAACAAGCTACATTTCATTCAATTTCGACATTTTGGTCACTAGGTAATGGTAGCACTCGCTCTCCAGTTCTCAAAATGCTGTGCAGCATACAATGGAATAGACTCACTTTGAAGAACTCTTTACAATCAACTGCACCTACAATGAATTGGCAAGTGCTCTAGCAAACATTTGTTTCACAGTCCTACTTCAGTTGCAAGTGACGAAATTCACTAGTTTCCTGTCTTAGAAAATATTATGGACAATTCTTAAAAATGGAAAGTGACAAATTCTATTTCGTTTTGGAAGAATAAGTCGAAAATCGTCGTTCGTGTGATGCTTAGACGGTGGTTTTAGCTGAATAGAGAGTTCCGTGTTGTAACAGTTCCGCGTTTAGTATTTCCGTGTTTAGACTTCTGTGACGTTCTAAGTGATTGCTGGGCAAGATCTGTTATGCTACAATATCCTTCCTACGCTTTCAAGAAAGCACTGTGCTGAGTCAGCGATGTTCCAAGAGCTAGTTGGTGCGGATTTCCTCCTGCTAATCGTAAAATGAATCGAACGGAACCCTCTAAGAGTTTCATTTTTCTCTGCTGCGTGTACGAGTAATAAGACGGGTTCTTTTGAATGTAGGGATCCCTTGAGCATCATATCTTTTTTCTCGGCTTTTTGTGGCGACAACAGAGCATAAGATGTAGACATTCTGACGTATGTTCGATATTTTGAGGAATCCGGTCGCTAAGTGCTCTTGCTAATTGGTCGACTTTGAAGCACAGGCGTAGGGCACACATGATTATTAACGGCACGGTCTACAGAACAGGGTTTCCAATTTTAGGCCGTTAGCGAAAGTCTAAGAAGTGGCCTTTTCTCACAAAGTCGGAGGAATACTCCTAACATCAACCTTATGACTGCATCTTCAGCACCCTTAAGTGGTCTTTCATCCTACTTACGCGGTGATAATGTCTAGTAATATTGGTTTATCAGTAGATGTCAAGGCAGAGGCAATCGCAGAGTCGGAATAGTCGGTAGAAAGTCGCGCGCTCTAGATTATCTCCACTGCATCCGCAATCCTCTCAGACGCTTTTCAAACCACTGGCTTTCTTTTGCATAACAAATCAGCTGAATCATTCATCATAATGACCTTTCGGCTTAAATAAACTTAACTGAAGCTCCCGGATATGAATTTTGTTAAGAGTGAATAAGCAATTGAAACCAACTCGTTCCTCATAAAAGCCGTTTTGTGAAATTCAGTTATAATACTTTCCGATGTTTCTGAAGGTGTTGTCGTATGGATAACATTACTGTCGCCTAAATGATGCTTAGTATTCTGAGGACGGTGTCCTAAGCGAAGGGAAATTGTAAAATTCTTAACAATTGATTTTCAACCTAGTGTTGGCTCATTCCAGTGTTTACATGACGTCCTTGAAAAGAACTGTAAACAATTTTGGCATGATGATATCGCCATGTCGAATTTTCTCTTCGCGTGGATTGGTGATGTTGTTATGAAATTTTGATATTTTGGTTGGCGACTTTATGCTTCTCAACATCTTTCCGAGAGAGATCGGCGCTACTCCCGAGTGTGGCTTTCATGTTCCGAGCTTGAACGCCGCCGTATCGCAAGCTTTTCTGTAGTCACAAAAAGAAGGACCAATGTTTTAAGCATACTGCCTTCAGTTAGGACCAGTGCGTAAAGATATCTCTTTCCTGACGATTAAGGTTGTTCCTAATACGCTAATTTTCAAAGGTCTCTTGCACTGGACGAAGCTTCTTCACTAGTATTTCAGACATGATTCAAAAGCTTGATTCGCAGCAACTTCAAGAATAAGCTTGGTTTGTGAAAAAGCTTTTTCAGGTACGCTATCAGTTAGAATAAAATCGTGTTCACATTCGTAGTGCTTTGTGCAGGGCTAAGTTCTGTTGGTGGTTAATCATTAGATTATCATAATACTTGTTCGATAGTGCAATTTTCGGCGCTTTCGAAATTATGCTCTATTTTTGAAAAGGTTTCAATAGTGCGCTGTACGAGGACGAATAAGAGTACTTAACAAATTATGAAAGTCGCACGGCGAGTGCGAAATACCAACAAACGTTCAGAAAGGATTAGATCTCGGTGCCAATCTAATCTTCCCAAATACATTGGACTAAGATGGGAATCTTACATATAACGCACATTTGACTGCACTTGATTCCGCCAAAGAACACTGTTCATTCGGGCAGTATTGGTAAAGTAACGCCATTAATCTGCTCCGTCTATGACACCGCAGAAGTACAGTTTCTCAATGGTTGCGGTAGCAGAAGAATTGGCAGCGTCTACGTTTTCATTACCTCAAGTTTTGTCTATCAACATCAGTTCAACTAAAAAACTGACGACCTAATTGCCCATAATCGTTGTTCACTCACCAACATCAAGCATTCAGTGCAAATACGATAATAAAAGTTAGTTTTCACACCACTAAAAAAATTTGATGCTGGCATGTTATAGCTAGGAAATTGAGAGGCGCATAATGTTTTCAAAAAAAAAAAACGGTTATCTTAGAAGACCCTAAAACCGCGTAGATTATTAATTCATTCCGAAATGAGAATGGTTCCATTGCCAACTTCTCCACTATTCCTTTTCATTGAAGAATTAAATAGTTTACTCGAGAAAGGTGAGTTAAGAGGAACGAAAACAACATTCAAGACATATTTAACGAAGAAGTAATCTACTTTCTTTCTAGTAAACATCAGTTGAAACGCTCAAAGATGTAGAACTTTGAAACAGTGCGCACAATATGTAAAGTTATCATTGCCGTACCTTTTACACGCAACATCAAGTGAAAAGACCATTTCTTGGCTTATAATCGTGAAATATCATACTATTCGCAAAGATAAGGCACCGCGCAGCTGCCGAGGCTGGAACGCCGAAGGACGTATATTGCACTATAACTGCCCATATCAAAGCACATGCAGGGCTCAAAACAATTATCGGACACACAGAAAGTGAGCGTGGTCTCGAGAAATTCTCGAAACGAATAGTATACAGAACACATCTAATTCATTCGCGGCAAGACTTGATCTAAACATTTCCGACGTTGGTGATGCTATCAATGAATTTCACATTAGATTTTTAGTATGACTATTGGTTCACCTAATGCGACTGTTGATAGCAGGTAACATTGTGTTGACCACTCGCTCGACAGCCTCCGCGATCGACCTCGGAGTTGGAACACGTTCTCTTCACAATGTTATAAGGAGCTTTATTCGGAGGATAACATAATATTTTTGAAAGAGAAAATCAGATGCTTACGAAAAGGCTTATTTTCAAAGATAATGGAAGATCTTAGACTACTTTGTTTGTATATATCCGCATTTAAGTCATGTTTATCGTTCATTTCCTATGTCAAGAGCAGTTATCCTTTACTGATTACTGAAAAGGAGTAAATCTTCAGATAATAAGTTGCATTTTGATTTTAGACTCTTGAATACAAATATTACGCCATAATTTTTAGATTTTCTGACAATCTTTTCCATAGAATCACAAAAGCTATCACAGCGATGACTGAGAATTTCAAGACAAAAATAGTTTGGCAAAAATGACGCCTGCATACTGCATGTGATACCACTTCGTCAATAAATCTAGATAATTTTCAAGCTGAAAATTCTACTGAACTTTCTTCTATCGAACTGTGTGTACTATATTCACTCGTTTACTCTGTAATATAAGTGAACCTCACCGTGGCGATTTTCACATTGTATATGTGTTATGACTTTACATCTTCTAAGCACTTTTTTAGTTGCATGTTCTTAAGACAATTTCCTGTACTCCGTTTAGTCCCAAGAAGCTTTCCACAAGAAGGATAGTTCTTCACAGACTGATGGAAATCTAATAATAGTTGAAGTTGTGGAGATTATACCCAATATCATGTTCCAAGTGAAAAGTTTCGTCATGCCTACAAATAAAGGCTAGGAAATTCAGCTCTGTTGCTTTCTGGGAAGCAGTAACAATAACGAGAAGGTTGGTGATGAACCCGATAACACCATGGATTACAATGCAGTAGTAAATGTTCTCGGGGAGTGACTCAAGTGATGGAGAACATTGTACTTCGTAAGTAAGAGATAATCGCTCTTTCTCAGGGCAGGTGCTGTCGCTGAGAACCCTATCTCTTGATAAGCGACGTGTATAAAATCTGTACCCATAATAGACCTCATGCATGGCTCAGAAATAATTATCAGACATATTGAAACTTGAGTGAGGTCTCAAGAAACAACCGAATCGAAAAGTATGATATTTCACAAATACCAGCCAAGAGCTACACCAAGAGCTACGCTAGCGTACAACACCGCCCGATCAGTGACTTTATCACTTGATGCTCGTGCAGATATTACACCTTAAACTTTTCTATGAGGAATGTCTTCCCGCGTGACCGATCGAATCAAAAGGCAGTGTGCAACTGGCGAGGCTGAAAGGTTGAAACACGTGTCTTGCACTGTATAACTCCCCATAACTCTCCGCGTCAGGCATGGGTCAAAAATAACTATTAGGCAAATTGGAATTTGAGCAAGGTCTAAAGAAACAAAGAAAGAAACGAAAGGTAAACGAAAATTTCTATTAAACGATACTGCAAACAAATATCGATGCCTTTTGCATAAAGCTGCACAGCTCTAGACATCAACTGGATTCATTCTGTGGTTTCAGTGTTGAAACGAGCAAAGCGGTGTTCAACAATATCAACAACTCTCCAATTGCCGTTAATAATTTGGCGACTAGGTTATAAGAGGTAATTCGTCATTTCGCACAGTTACTACGACTTTATGAGTGTGTCATTTCTTAAAACTATCCTTTCAGAGTTTCAAAGGTAGGAAAATGCGATGAAAATTGTTTGGCATTTCTTTCTAGAGGAGCTTACACTTGTAGCCAAACTTTATCTTAATTTCGATATATTAGCCAGGTGGCCGACTTTCATTCTAATAATACTGTTTTCTCTCTTTAGCGAATGACAAATCGAAATCTTCTTACTGAAGAATCATCGGCCGTGTTTTGAAACTTTCATAAACGCCTAACGGACGGAGCTAAATAAGGAATGTCATGTTGCGCAGCTCCGCGTTATTGCATTCCTGCGTTTTAGGAGCTCCGTGTTATGGAAGTTCCGTGTAGAAGCAGCACTGTGTTGCAAGAGCTTCGTGTTCTAGCAGTCACGTTGTTGCAATTGAATTACTGAACGAAGGACTGTTTTGCAGCAACATTTTTATGTACCTCGAATACAATTTGTACTGAATATGTGAATTTTAGGTAATATCAGCTTTATAATCTTGTTTCATCAATGATCGTGTGAACATAATAGGTATTTCGTTATGCTTGGTTTGCCGTCTACTAGTCATCAGGTCACTTCAGCGTGGTTGGAGCCCTGTACAAAGGGACAACGCTAACTTTATTCGTGCGATACTTTATCCTAATAAATTCGCCTTTAAGTGAGGGCCTCGGAAACCAAGATACCAAGAGTAGCAGTTACTATGGACACGCTACTCAAATAACCGTGGCGCCGACTATGGCAAAACCGGTGAAATGCTAGCCAAGTTGAAGATTATTAATACCCTTGTGTTAGCTCATCATGAGAACAAAATGATGGTGACCAACAGCGAGGTTCAATATTTACTGAAGACCATCGCTATCTTTTATTTGAGAACAAAACACATCGTAGTACATCGATAGACCTCTCTTTGTGATACCGGCTGCTGAATCGCACATAGTGCTGCTCGCTCTACTCAAATGAGTGGTCAATAGTACTCCGAGTGGATAATAGGAGAACTTCACCGTCATTTCATAGAGCTGATATTCAACAGATGACAAAGTGGATGTGTTACCTGAAAAACCTTTAACTCAAAATTAGACAAATAAGAAATTGAAGTTTGTTCCGCTGAGCCTTACCGAGTCACATTACGCATGCACACATAGACTGCGCAGATTCTCCTTGATCAAAAGATGTTGGAGAGATCTCTGAAATTCGAACGCAAAATATCGTCCTTCATCTCCTTACTAGTGACAGTCTGAACACATTGTCAGCAGTGGATAATCACCGGTTGCTTTGTGAGAGATTCATGAGAGCTAGATATATTAGAACTAAATAAGTAGCAGCGTGTCGTCCTAATTGGATTGCTATAAGACGTTTTGTCGTAATAATCTCTTTCTACTTTCATGATGACACCGTAGTGAGGCAACAAATTCCAGCAGATAGGGAAAGAACACCACCGTTGTTTCTCTATAAACTGAAGAGCATGATGTCAGTGTTGAGTGTTAAAGAACTCTAACTAAAAAGTGTGTGTATTTCTTACAGCAGAAACAATACGACAGCCAATCATATATAATTGGCGTAGTCATTTTGCTGTATTTTGAATATCAACTTTCCATTAATCACATGTTGATGACCAATATATCAAAAAGGAAAATTTCTTCAGTGTTGTAGAGTGATCTAAATCTTGAACGCACACGGTATTCAAACCTGCTCTTCACTCTTTCCGGAGACTCGAGCTAACCATTGCACAACTAACGCTCCGCTTTGACGTTACTCTGTTTTCGACACAATTGCACTCATCTGTCAGCAGCCAACCTCCTACGGCTTGGCCTGGTAGCGATATCGACATTCAGGGTAACAGCGAAGCGGAATGCCGGCAGTAACGGTCAGCCCCCTCCGAAAAGGCTGAAATGTGGATCCGAATCCCGTCAAATGCTCGAAGTTTTCCACATCACTTAAAATTATTGGATATGTATTTGTATAATCATGCCACTGCTAAAAGCGATTATCTTAAAGTTCCATGGATAAGAGCAGTCGTATTGGGAAATAGTACTCAATGGCAATCGTTTTAGTAAATTTCAGCAACTTTGATAATTCAGTTATTTTTAGTCAACTCCTATTTTAGATAAGGATATAACATGTTCTGAGCCGTTAGGTCTAGTGCTATACAGGTACCTGTCCTATTAGGACTCTTTAGTAGCACCCTCCCTCGATTCCGTAAATTCCCTGAGACTAAATAATCCAATATAAAGGAATCGACGCTGAGTGATTAATCATCGCAAGTTGGATGATGGAATTACCTGAAATTTGGTGACCGGCAGTGATATTTTTGAAGAAGAAATTCAAAGAACTTGCAGATACACTTCATTACCGACAAGCACGCGTGTTTGTCCGTCCGTTTTTATCAAAATTGAACCATTACTCTCTGAGAAATTTCAGGATAAATAAAAGATTTATGTTTGTTCATGCAAATAATTTTTTGTAAAAAGCAATTAGAAATTAATATTATAAACGGACTACTGTTTTTCAGATACTTTTTAATACGATTATAATTCGCTCAGTGGAAAGAAAAGGTTTGAAGATATCCTCACATTTTCAATCGCTAGTCTTGTTTATTTTCGAACGAAGTTTTGCAAGTACACAAGCACCTGTCGAATTACTAGAGTATGTAATGACTCTTCAATGCAAACTACTCCCGAGCTTCCTAAAAACAAATGAATTCAACATTACTTGGGTAAATTCGAAAAGTAGAATTAGGACCCAAAACAGTAATTTGCACCTAAATAAAATTTCTCTAAACATCCTCTTATTATGAACGAAGTAGTCGAGCATATTAATCAAATCTCGCAATAATCAGTGTCTTAAGTAAAAAAAAATGCTTTGCTAATTTTGGGACGTTGAAGTTAATGGAACAAAGCCATCTAAGCACTGTTCCCTAAAACATTAGCACTAGATTATGAAAGTAGAACTTCAAAACCTGTTCTCAAACATGATTCGATATAAAACACATCTATCAAGGCACAATGGCTGGTGCTGCGATGCTTCCTGAATTTATTTTTCAATATTGTAAGCGTGAGCTATGTATTTGCATTCACATTTTTCAAGATCTAATCATGATGCCTACATAACTTGTCCACGAGCTCTAACTTAAGGAACACTTTAGAGAATAAGCTTTCCTGAAAGAATCGTTGTCATGTCTAGTTTGCTTTTTAACCTGACCACTCCTGCATTGACCTTATTCTTATTGGTCAGCAATTGACATATCTATAATAGTCGCATTTAAATCATCTCGGCATGAACAGTCAATATTTCCATGTATTACGATAACAGCTTGTAGCTATTACCTAACACAAGATTGGGAAGAATCGTTTCCTGGCTGTGCTTGGCGTTTCTGTCTTCTTTAGAACCGCATCGCTCCTAATTGACTGTCCTACATATGGTTGTCATTGCAATGTCGGATTGGTTTCTCGTTATCAAGTCGAATGCAAAGGATCAAATTCGAATTCGATTCACTGAATTCATTTTAAAGAAGAGAAAGAAATACTGGCTTTTGTTTCATAATAATCAATGGCCTCAGGAATACCTTGTGCAAAGCGACGTTTGCCTAAATTTTTTTGCTGAGACATTATTAAGAACCATCAACAGATTCTGTGTTGATCAAATTACTTAATGATTGCGAGAAGGAAGGAAAACCAGTTTCTTTCTGTATTTCTATACTACAGCACAAATGGCCGTTAACTAAGTCAGTTATTGCAGAATAGTTGCTGAATTGCTTTAACTGGTGCAAACCAACATTGTTCTCTTCAGTATAAGCTCTCAACACTCAACAATGACATAATGTTCTTCAGTTTTGAGAGATGATTTATGGTACTCTTTCTCTCTTTGTTGGAGTTTGCTGACTCACCCCAGCATCTCAATGAAAGCGGAAGGAGAATGTTATGACAGAACTGCTTACCGTAATCCAATCAAAACGACACAGTGCCGTTTATTCAATTACATTTAGCATTCATAAATTTCTTACAAAACAGCCAATGATTCAACATTACTGTCTGCAGTACCACGCGCTGTAGTAGTAGCACGCGTCCCCAGTATTGACAGAACGCGCGTTAAATTCCCGTTTGAGGTCGTTTTTTCTCACCACTCAATTCTCTTAGGTATTTATGAACCATATTACACTGCAAAAAATACAGTAAAATACTAGTAATTTCGTCTATTAGTTATTACTGACTGTGTCACACCTTTTGTCATTTTGGTGCAGAGCAGCCACAATGTTTTACGATCAATTTGAAGAAATCTCACCTTATGATTGAAAAAAAATCCTCGCATTCTTTTCTTACAAGTATGATGTAGCTCGGCGTAGCATCGGAGCAAATTTCAATTTGTCATGATGCTATTGATGAGCTCACAGAAAGCTGTTATAGATCTTTATTATAGCGCTAACATTTCAACGGTACCTTCATCGGAACTATAATGGTTCAAGTTAAATGTCCACAGTAATGCCTTTCTTGTTGATGAATTGTGCAAAAAGTTCGTGCTGTTATGGTGTTTCGATATGATTTTTGCAATGAAATTGCTTGATCTTGATGTCGTTCATTGCGCATTCTCTTGCCAACATTTTGATTACAGCTTATCTAACTTGCTTCTTAATGCAGCTGTCTTGAGAACATATTTGCTTTCTGGACATGCGCAAATGGCGTGTAGGAGAAAATGTTAGTGAAGCGGTGCACAAGATTAATGGATGGACCGATGATACGGTTACAGAAGGAAAGACAGGAAGTTGCTTGCAAAGTTCAAAGCTGAGGAGAGCAGTCGCTCTCGGACCGTCTCAGAAAGTTATTCGTCAAGCTGTCGTTGGGATGGTAGAAGAGAATTCCTCAGTAAAATGCCGAATGCTGGTCGAAAAGTATAGGCAATACGGTGACGGGAATTTGCACTGTAGCGATGGGCAGATGGGAATGTGTAATGTGCCAAAGAACATTATAGTGGCAGTAACGGCAATTATCAGGAAACACTTGACAATTTCAGGAACTCTGTCGGGTAGAATTTTTTTGTGCAACTTTCTTTTTAAAACTCTTTGTAGACCACAAATATCATCATGGCAAACTGCTCGAGAATAATGAGGCAAATTGCGGTGGACAGAGCAATTCGAATGCTGGCATCGGGTCCATTTAGATCACATTTCTTCTCGGTAATGGCGACTGTCGGTGAAAACTGAAATTGAGCTACATATTGAGTTAAACATCTTTAATCAATCAATATATGTTTTGGAATGTGATATATTTTTAGTCAAGCATCACCATTCATCCAATAAATGTTTTAGCATTGCAGCAGCACTAAACTGCAAGTCACATAGGTTTCAACTATGAGGTTGTGTAAAAAGTTTGTACCGTTTAGGTTTTTTATGTAAATTTTGCGATATAATTGCATGGTTTTGACATCGTTCATTTACGCGTTTTCTATAATAATTTTGCTTTGCAACTTACGCATATCTATAGCATGCAAATTCGTTCCCAAGACAGTCCAGCTCAAAGCATTTCAAGCAAGTTGTATATCAAAGGGTTTGCGAGAAAATGCGCAGTTGAGCGATATGAAAATCTTGCAATCTCGTTGCAAAACCATATTATAAAACCGAAGTGACACAGTTTCTTCACACAGCGCCATAATTATGTTTAAGTCCACAATGTGATTAGTTTGAATTCAGAATTCTTCTATAAAGTCTCTTGGAAAGTTAAGATTGAGAAATCACTAGAAGAACTTTCTTTGAATGATTTTGAGAACACGCTCTCGCAATTCTCTCTCTTCTAGTCATCACTTGAGTAGTTGAGGAAAAGCCTCAAGGATAAGAACAGGGATCGTCTAGCAATAATAATAAACCGCACAAAATACATAGCAATGACAAAAACTAAAATGGCATAAGTAACAGTGAAACAGTAGTAGAACCGATAAATTGTAATGAACGATGTAATAATAAGGAGTGGAATAAAACGATAGTTGGAATATATACATTGAGGCATGTTGAACTTGAATGCTATTTACTTATTGGCAACAAAATCGTGATTCAATTAAGATGTTTTCCATCTCCATTGTATAAGTTGACTATTAGGCATGAAAAGGCAGCCAAAGCTTGGATGCAATTAAATTACCGGGTATTCTTTCTTCAATCTTAAGAATCTTAAGAAAAGAAGGAAGAGGAGAAAATAAGAAAAAAAAAAGAAGAAAGAAAAATTATTAAGGATTCTACCATTTCATTCAACCTTTTATAGACCTCGCTCAAAAATACAAACAATGTTTTGAAGTGAAAACATGTCTTAAGCCTTTTATGAGGTCTGGTGTGGCACTTATATAGTACTAGAACAGGTCTTTTCGTCTTTTACAGGCTTATCAGTAGCACAATGTCCTTCGATTCTGCCGACTCCTTTCAGGGAATACACCCCTTCATTAACGCCGAATAACAAATCACTGCTAGTTACGTGATAATATCTCGCAACAATGCAGTGACCAACAGTCAAGCTCATTGCTGGTTAATTGAATCATGCCTCTTCATTTAATTTCTTTTATGGATCCCGCTCAAAATAAAAATAATAATCTGAGAATAATATGAATTCCTTGAGTCTTTTGTGAGGTCTGGTAGGGCATCTATACAGTACTAGATAGGTCTGTTTCGCCTTTCGTTTTCTGTTCGACGTCGACTCGTTTAAACTTAGGGGCATATCCCCGTGCAGAGGATCGGCTTAGCCGAAGGACACCGTACTACTGATGAGCCTGGAAAGGCGAAAGAGGTCTGTCTAGTACTGTATAAGTGCCATGCCAGACCTCATAGAGAGCTTTATAAACGCTATCATATTATCAAATTAACAAGAATTTGTTAGTCTGTGAAGATGTTATTTCCTATCAACCGTTAAATCGATGAGTGAAAATGATAATGAAAGGGCGTACTTGTTAGATAATGATTATACGCTATGGGTAACGTCCATACTTTAGGCTGTCATCAATTATTGTCAGATTACTAAAGTTTTGTTGCACTGATTATGGTATTGAGTTATAAAGATGTTGAACAGAAAATACTGATAAAGATTCAGTAATTTATACTGGAATACATTTTCCAAAAAGATTCGCCGTGCTGAAGTTGCTTGTGTTTCAACTTGCTCACAAAGAGTAGGCTCTGATAAGCTCCTTTTGAACCTCTTGAGTGGCAGGTTCATGGGAGTAATTTTTCTCCTGTACTATGATTTCACAAGAAAGAAACCGGTTTTCCTTCCTTCTCGCAATCATTAAGTAATTTGATCAACACAGAATCTGTTGATGGTTCTTAATAATGTCTCAGCAAAAAAATTTAGGCAAACGTCGCTTTGCACAAAGTATTCCTGAGGCCATTGATTATTATGAAACAAAAGCCAGTATTTCTTTCTCTTCTTTAAAATGAATTCAGTGAATCGAATTCGAATTTGATCCTTCGCATTCGACTTGATAACGAGAAACCAATCCCACATTGCAATGACAACAATATGTAGGACAATCAATTAGGAGCGATGCGGTTCTAAAGAAGACAAAACGCCAAGCACAGCCAAGAAACGATTCTTCCCAATCTTGTGCTAGGTAATAGCTACAAGCTGTTATCGTAATACATGGAAATATTGACTATTCATGCCGAGATGAAATTTAATTGCGACTATTATAGATATGTCAATTGCTGACCAATAAGAATAAGGTCAATGCAGGAGTGGTCAGGTTAAAAAGCAAACTAGACATGACAACGATTCTTTCAGGAAAGTTTATTCTCTAAAGTGTTCCTTAAGTTAGATCTCGTGGACAAGTTATGTAGGAATCATGATTAGTTCTTGAAAATGTGATTGCAAATACATAGCTCACGCTTACAATATTGAAAAATAAATTCAGGAAGCATCGCAGCACCAGCCATTGTGCCTTGATAGATGTGCTTTATATCGAATCATGTTTGAGAACAGGTTTTGAAGTTCTACTTTCATAATCTAGTGCTAATGTTTTAGGGAACAGTGCTTAGATGGCTTTGTTCCATTAACTTCAACGTCCCAAAATTAGCAAAGCATTTTTTTTTACTTAAGACACTGATTATTGTGAGATTTGATTAATATGCTCGACTACTTCGTTCATAATAAGAGGATGTTTAGAGAAATTTTATTTAGGTGCAAATTACTGTTTTGGGTCCTAATTCTACTTTTCGAATTTACCCAAGTAATGTTGAATTCATTTGTTTTTAGGAAGCTCGAGAGTAGTTTGCATTGAAGAGTCATTACATACTCTAGTAATTCGACAGGTGCTTGTGTACTTGCAAAACTTCGTTCGAAATTAAACAAGACTGGGATTAAAAATGTGAGGATACCTTTAAACCTTTTCTTTCCACTGAGCGAATTATCATCGTATTGAAAAGTATCTGGAAAACAGTAGTCCGTTCATAATATTAATTTCTAATTGCTTTTTACAAAAAATTGCTTGCATGAACAAACATGAATCTTTTTATTTATCCTGAAATTTCTCAGAGAGTAATGGTTCAATTTTGATAAAAACGGACGGACAAACACGCGTGCTTGTCGGTAATGAAGTGTATCTGCAAGTTCTTTGAATTTCTTCTTCAAAAATATCACTGCCGGTCACCAAATTTCAGGTAATTCCATCATCCAACTTGCGGTGATTAATCACTCAGCGTCGATTCCTTTATATTGGATTATTTAGTCTCAGGGAATTTACGGAACCGAGGGAGGGTGCTACTAAAGAGTCCTAATAGGACAGGTACCTGTATAGCACTAGACCTAACGGCTCAGAACATGTTATATCCTTATCTAAAATAGGAGTTGACTAAAAATAACTGAATTATCAAAGTTGCTGAAATTTACTAAAACGATTGCCATTGAGTACTATTTCCCAATACGACTGCTCTTATCCATGGAACTTTAAGATAATCGCTTTTAGCAGTGGCATGATTATACAAATACATATCCAATAATTTTAAGTGATGTGGAAAACTTCGAGCATTTGACGGGATTCGGATCCACATTTCAGCCTTTTCGGAGGGGGCTGACCGTTACTGCCGGCATTCCGTTTCGCTGTTACTCTGAATGTCGATATCGCTACCAGGCCAAGCCGTAGGAGGTTGGCTGCTGACAGATAAGTGCAATTGTGTCGAAAACAGAGTAACGTCAAAGCGGAGCGCTAGTTGTGGAATGGTTAGCTCGAGTCTCCGGAAAGAGTGAAGAGCAGGTTTGAATACCGTGTGCGTTCAAGATTTAGATCACTCTACAACACTGAAGAAATTTTCCTTTTTGATATATTGGTCATCAACATGTGATCAATGGAAAGTTGACATTCAAAATACAGCAAAATGACTACGCCAATTATATATGAATGGCTGTCGTATTGTTTCTGCTGTAAGAAATACACACACTTTTTAGTTAGAGTTCTTTAACACTCAACACTGACATCATGCTCTTCAGTTTATAGAGAAACAACGGTGGTGTTCTTTCCCTATCTGCTGGAATTTGTTGCCTCACTACGGTGTCATCATGAAAGTAGAAAGAGATTATTACGACAAAACGTCTTATAGCAATCCAATTAGGACGACACGCTGCTACTTATTTAGTTCTAATATATCTAGCTCTCATGAATCTCTCACAAAGCAACCGGTGATTATCCACTGCTGACAATGTGTTCAGACTGTCACTAGTAAGGAGATGAAGGACAATATTTTGCGTTCGAATTTCAGAGATCTCTCCAACATCTTTTGATCAAGGAGAATCTGCGCAGTCTATGTGTGCATGCGTAATGTGACTCGGTAAGGCTCAGCGGAACAAACTTCAATTTCTTATTTGTCTAATTTTGAGTTAAAGGTTTTTCAGGTAACACATCCACTTTGTCATCTGTTGAATATGAGCTCTATGAAATGACGGTGAAGTTCTCCTATTATCCACTCGGAGCACTAATGACCACTCATTTGAGTAGAGCGAGCAGCACTATGTGCGATTCAGCAGCCGGTATCACAAAGAGAGGTCTGTCGATGTACTACGATGTGTTTTGTTCTCAAATAAAAGATAGCGATGGTCTTCAGTAAATATTGAACCTCGCTGTTGGTTACCATCATTTTGTTCTCATGATGAGCTAACACAAGGGTATTAATAATCTTCAACTTGGCTAGCATTTCACCGGTTTTGCCATAGTCGGCGCCACGGTTATTTGAGTAGCGTGTCCATAGTAATTGCTACTCTTGGTATCTTGGTTTCCGAGTCCCTCACTCAAAGGCGATTTTATTAGGATAAAGTATCGCACGAATAAAGCTAGCGTTGTCCCTTCGTACAGGGCTCCAACCACGCTGAAGTGACCTGATGACTAGTAGACGGCAAACCAAGCATAATGAAATACCTATTATGTTCACACGATCATTGATGAAACAAGATTATAAAGCTGATATTACCTAAAATTCACATATTCAGTACAAATTGTATTCGAGGTACATAAAAATGTTGCTGCAAAACAGTCCTTCGTTCAGTAATTCAATTGCAACAACGTGACTGCTAGAACACGAAGCTCTTGCAACACAGTGCTGCTTCTACACGGAACTTCCATAACACGGAGCTCCTAAAACGCAGGAATGCAATAACGCGGAGCTGCGCAACATGACATTCCTTATTTAGCTCCGTCCGTTAGGCGTTTATGAAAGTTTCAAAACACGGCCGATGATTCTTCAGTAAGAAGATTTCGATTTGTCATTCGCTAAAGAGAGAAAACAGTATTATTAGATTGAAAGTCGCCCACCTGGCTAATATACCGAAATTAAGATAAAGTTTGGCTACAAGTGTAAGCTCCTCTAGAAAGAAATGCCAAACAATTTTCATCGCATTTTCCTACCTTTGAAACTCTGACAGGATAGTTTTAAGAAATGACACACTCATAAAGTCGTAGTAACTGTTCGAAATGACGAATTACCTCTTATAACCTAGTCGCCAAATTATTAACGGCAATTGGAGAGTTGTTGATATTGTTGAACACCGCTTTGCTCGTTTCAACACTGAAACCACAAAATGAATCCAGTTGATGTCTAGAGCTGTGCAGCTTTATGCAAAAGGCATCGATATTTGTTTGCAGTATCGTTTAATAGAAATTTTCGTTTACCTTTCGTCTCTTTCTTTGTTTCTTTAGACCTTGCTCAAATTCCAATTTGCCTAATAGTTATTTTTGACCCATGCCTGACGCGGAGAGTTATGGGGAGTTATACAGTGCAAGACACGTGTTTCAACCTTTCAGCCTCGCCAGTTGCACATTGCCTTTTGATTCAATCGGTCGCGCGGGAAGACATTCCTTATTGAGAAAAGTTTAAGGTGTAACATCTGCACGAGCATCAAGTGATAAAGTCACTGAACGGGCGGTGCTGTACGCTAGCGCAGCTCTTGGTGTAGCTCTTGGCTGGTATTTGTGAAATATCATACCTTTCGATTCGGTTCTTTCTTGAGACCTCACTCAAGTTTCAATATGCCTGATAATTATTTCTGAGCCATGCATGAGGTCTACTATGGGTGCAGATTTTATATACATGAAGAATCTAAGTTTGGGGGAATTTCTCCAGAGCGAAGTAGCTCTTTTCA
Organism: Parelaphostrongylus tenuis; assembly: GCA_019055375.1. Lineage (NCBI taxonomy): Eukaryota > Metazoa > Nematoda > Chromadorea > Rhabditida > Metastrongylidae > Parelaphostrongylus > Parelaphostrongylus tenuis. The sequence continues at coordinate 60,701 of JAHQIW010003484.1, forward strand.
TTGATAATGATATCGACAAGAAAGAAATGGCAAATTGATTAATGTCTAGTTGATTCAGGAGCCTTTTAATCGACGATATTTTACGTTCGAATTTTAGAGATCTCTCCAACATCTTTTGATCAAGGAGAATCTGCGCAGTCTTGTCCATGTCTTATTAATTAATGTCAAGTTGATTCAGAAGCCTTCTAATTGACTGTCTCCTATAGCCTGGCTGTTGCATGATTCAGTATACAGTCAATAAGAACGTTCCAAGTCATTTGAAGCTGATATATACGTTACTCTTCTTCATCACCTTATCTCTATGATAGGAGGCTAATGATTCGAGAAAGGCTTTGATGATGAGCGCCGAAACGAGCGTAAGCTGCGAACGAAACGCAATGCATTGCCTTCGCATAAGCTTGAAACATTCTGCAAGTTTGCGTAGTGAACGGACCAGAAGTTTAAGACGCGATGTGAGTCAAATTGACTACCTATTGCAGCATTTCGGTTTACCAACACGATTTCTTTTTCAGTAAATTGGAGAGATGTGATGTACCGCTGAAGAGCTTGTGACCGTTACACAAATGATGCTAGAATTCGGCCCGTACAACTCTGTAAAACTTACGCAAATCGACAACGTTACTACATAAACTTGCCTTGAAGAGGAGCTTGGAACGTTTGAAAGATGAGTAAGCAACCATCTGCTCAGTGTCACTTCAGTCGCATTCTGGTGAACGTTCAGTTTGCTGACTCATCTCGATATGTTGCCAATCCCACAAAGTGTAGAAATTGTGCTCGCTACTACATGACTTGTCGCCTTGATGGAGTTGTTTTTCATACCACCGATTACAAAACCGTTTTCATTTCGCTTTTTCATATTGGTGGACTATCGATGTCATCTCATTCTTTTAAGCCTTTCGCTGGAACTCTCTAGATATTCCTACTATGGTTAGCGGTTGTCATCCTCGTGAACAAGACATATTTCATAAGCGTGAAAAATTTGAGAGGCTTTCCAGAAATCATAAAATAGTAAAGATAAATTGTGCTTTACCCGATATTCGTTGCTAAAAACTCTTTGTGGAAATGTTCTGCTTCGTTTTTGTCGTTAGAGAGCGCAATTGTAATTTGGGCAATTTCCCGATTACGATATTCTATTCTTGAGAAAGTCGGGACTTTATGTCGTAATATAGCAATCAAATTGTGGGAACCGATATCAAGCAGCACCGCTTTCGATTTGGTGCATTCATTGATGTTTTTTGCATCAACGGCACTCTTCCATGCAACATCTTGTTATTCACTGTTTGACATGCATTCAAACTCATCATTCGTTCTCGTGTGCTTTGTGCTCGCCAGTGTTTCTTACAGGTCTTCTTTCAACAAATGCTCAAAATTATGCTAAAAATCAAATGCTTCAAAATCCCTGTAGCTCTCAAAAAAAGTTGCCAAAGCAACGCTACGAGCAGAGTAGCAACTTTGTCGTTACATTGTGAATCGTTCGGTGCGAGAAGTTGCAATTCAGCTCCTATTTGTGTCTAGAATATTTGTATCACTATTAGCCAAAAATGAGCATTCTTAGAAGTATGGCGGGACACCCGACCAATCTCATAATTATCTTGCTACTGACTACTGTCTCGACTGCCTTTGGATGTGGAGTGATACCTGCTGGTCAAGGTAGTGAAGAATAGATTGTTTTTATAGTAGAGATATTTCCAGTCTTACATATAAGTTCATACATTAATGAGAACGAATACAGCTGGAACATCATTACTACTTAATAGATATGTAATCAAAACCTTTTGATGGAAAGATGTTAAACTTAGAATGAGAAGAAAAGACTCCCCACCGTAAATTATTTGAATTCGCAATTAATTTTTCATACACCACGCAAACTACGAGGTTCCGTTACAGTGAGTAATAGGACCTTCACCGTCACGGGCTTTACCACTTTGCCTGTTGCCATGGTTTACACTAGCTCGGTGAACGCTGTTCGGTTTTCTGGTATTGCAACTAGCGAGGCGAGCGCCAGGGGAACTGTGCAACGTCTTGTAATGCAAACGGTGAGTTTGCAAATCTTAGATCCCAAGTTTTTTTTGTGTGCGAACTCTCGAAAGACATAGTAAGCAAGCTGAAATTCTTGTCAACCATTTAGGCTCACAGTGCTTTCATGCTTGAGTACCTTTATGTAATATGATCGTAGACGACTTAGGATAGACTGCCCAAGCAAAGAAATTTGGAAAAAAAAACAAATACAAAAGGAATGAAAGAAGAAGAAAGAAAAGAAATAAAGAAAATGGTCTTTAGGTCTATGATGTTCTCGAACAACAAGGTCGTAGCGCTCTCCTACCAGATGCTGTGATCTCCGCCATTTTAGGTCAACTTAATGTTGAGGTCACCTACATTCCAATGAAGTGCCCACTTGTCACTGATCCAGAAGAAGAGCGTAAGTCTTCAGCATTAAGTAAATATTCAAAAGTGAGCAATCAGAAGTAAAACAGGCATCAAAATGAAGGAATATGCTTCCCATTTCAAAAAGATTTGTTTGCTATTTTAGATGAGTTGAATAGTTCTTCAAAAAATGCTAGAAAATCTTAGACCATAAGAAAATCTACAGTAATGGCAATGTAATCAAGCCTTCAATTCAATGCTATTTTTCAAACCAGTTTTTTTTTTCTTGAAAATGATGAAATTTTGAATACAGCATATGAGAATTCTAAGGATTTCGAAAACAGCAGAAAAACTGTGCTCTACGGTTCCTTTTATCTTTCCACTTTTCTTCTATTATAGGAGAACGTGTCTCCGTACGACAAGAAGTTTCTTGCAGACGACGCAAAGGTGGAAGAGACTTATTGCATAATCGTTGGCAACACGGTGACGGGAATTTGCACTGTAATGAAGGATAAGAAAAAAAAGTGTACTATGCATATGGCCCCCGATGTGACAATAATGGCTATCAACAGCACACACTTGACGATTTCAGGAACTCTCTCGGTTAGAATTGCTTTCCTCTTGCAAAATACATATTTTTAAAACATTCTTTGTAGACCACAAACATTGTCATGGCGAACTGGTCGAGAATGATGTGGCAAAGTGTGGTGGATAGAGCGGTTCAAATGTTGGCATCAGGTTCATTTAGATCGCACTTTTTCTCGGCAAAGGCGACTGTCGGCGGAAACTGAAATTGAAGTGTGATTATACAAACGTTTTCATTGAAGCGATTCATGTCACAGCATTGCAGCAAAATAAACTGGCATGTCACATAGGACTCGACCATTTGGAGTGTTGAAGAAAACTGCATTTATATCCACGAAGCAATGGGTTCGTATCAAGAGTTTTTTTAGTAGGCAACTTGGGAAAATTTGGAAATTTGCGAATAAAAAGTCACCTGGGATTCGAAGCCACGTCTCACCCTATCCGGGCGCGTGCAGACTGCACTACCGACGTTCATTTTGACACCACTCCTTTTACGCTACAACTCGTTATCTGTCAACAGCCAACCGTCAACGCTCAGGCGTAGGTACTCGCTACCAACATTGAACGCGCCTATACTGGAAGATACCGGGTCTTGATAATCAATCAGAATTCATTCAATTCGCCCCTCTTACGGTGATATGATGTTACAATATACCCAACGATGTGGAGTGGTGTGCAAAAACTTTTGCGCCATTTAAAAGCATTACAGCCTATATATTTAACAACAGCGGGCGGGCAACTTGGCACGCGCATGACTGAGAGGGTGAATTGTGGGTTAGAATCCACATGATGCATAAGTTTTTGCACACTACTCTACATCATTGAGTACATTGTAACATCATGCCACCGCAAGAAGCGGTCAAATAAAATGAATTCCGATTGATCAAAAAGTTATAGGATAAACTCTTTTTACTTAACCCTTACGGGACCGTGAATCCACGGACTCTGCGTCTCTAACCTTCGACCTGTTGAGCCTAACAGCGGCGTCTAACCTTCAACGTAGTGCGTCTAACAATGACACGCTGCGAGCTGGACGCTACTGTTAGACGCAGCACGTTGATGGTTAAGGGCGCAGAGGCCGCGGGTCCACTACTCCCTACGGATATTCTCAAGAAAACGCTCCCATCATTCTCCACTACTGGCCATACGTAATTTGCTATGGGAAGACCTCAAGAACGAGATGAAAAACCATATAACATAACAATAAAGAGCACAATAATACATAGCAATATAACGAAAACAAAAGTGACAGAAGCACCATTAGGACAGTAAAATTGCCATAACAAGAATATAAAATATTATAAACTATATAATAAAGAAAATGGGTTCTTTGTGGGTAGAAGGGGCAAAGAAAAATCTGATCTCATTCGCGGGAGAGGCATTTTTATGGAGTGTTTGCAACTACTCGAAACCTGAGACTTTAGACTACAGCCCTACGCCGCTGGTTTTCGAAAAACCTTTTATGACGTTGCTACAGGAGGAGATTTCTTGTGTTGCATACGCGCATATTTCTCGCCAGACAAAACTCTTACATTGGACTGTTACTAAGCATTCGCTAGAGTAATTGTTTTTGATCCAACGCCGTGCTTTTATCCTGCAAAACCGTTTCTTTGGAACGCAGCAGGTAAAATAAGCTGAATGTACATGTGTGCTCAAAGAGTGTTTGGCCAATTCACGTGCTTGCGCGTGAAGCGATCACGTTTCATGACGCGATGATTATCGATTTTTCTAGCATATGAACGCGTGAAGAAGTATGGCGTTTTCTCACAGCCTCCTCACGCACAGGCACGTGATTTGGCCAAAGATTCCCGTGATCGTAAATGGGAATTCAACTTAGTTCACCTACTGCGTTCCAGAGAAACCGTCTTTTCTGGATAAAAGTACAGCGTTGGAATCAAAAACGACTCGCTATCGAATGGTTACTAATAGTTTGATCAAGGAGTTGTGTCCTGCGAAAAAAATGCGCGTCTGCAACGCAAGAGCTCCTGTAGCAACGCTGAATGAAAGCTTTTTTGAAAATCAGCGACGTGGGGCTATGGCGCGAAGTCTCAGCTTTTGAATGGTCATTATCACTCCTATGAAAAGTTCTTCTCCAACGAATGAGAAGATCGGTTTTTCATTTGTCCCCTCATAAGCAAATAATAACTGAAAATGATGTACAATAAACCAATAGTTGAAGTACACACAAAGAAGCATCTTGTACTTGATCATTGAATTAATAGGAACAAATTCGTCTTCATGTCAAGATGATTTCCATATGTAATTTTTAGGAATGTTCAAAGCCCTACCCGAGGTTGGTATTCCAGGGTCATACACCGTGGTTGGTATGCCAGGTTCATGCTTTAAACATTATTAAGAATTAGATTGAATGTTTATTGCGAGGTTTCAATAATAGTAGATGTCATGGATCATTTTTGTTCTACCAGACGAGATCCATCGACTGAGAAGTGGTGATGGCACAGTGTCACTCTATACTTTGCCATCACCACATACGCCTCTCTTCTTGCTACAATGCAGGGCTTAATGTAGGGCATGGGTCACTGACGAGGAGGGCGACACCTCCGAAACACCGGTGCATGGCAATGGCGTATCAACCCCGGATAAAGCTCTAAACATTCTTAAAAACTATACCGAATGTTTATTGCGGACCTTCAAAAGCAATCGATGCCACGGATCGATTTCCGAATTCGTTGTTAAGGATGATTAGTATCCATGAAAACATTAACAGAGTTCGAGCCTTTTGAAACTATCAAAAATCTGATTTTTGATGAAGTTGTTTTCCCATATCCGTCGTAAATCGATACGTGAATACAGGTAAAAGTCGTTCGAATCTTGTAAATTAGCGATCTTTCTGTAGAGCTGACGCAACGCTCATGAAAAGCCATTAGAATAAGAAGTGAGAGAGCTCTATCAACACCTTTCCAATATTCCCTTCATTACGAATAAAGTAAGTTATAATCGTACCTATTAGAAAATGTTAAAACGTTTTGGCTTACGCTTCAGGCTCATAGTGCACTCATCATTGAGCAGCTTCACGTAATTTGGTATTTTCAGAAAACTTTATCAACAAGCACAGAATTTCAGTCCTCAGGTCTTCGATGTTCTCGAACGCCAAGGTTGCAGCGCTCTCCTACCCGACGCTGTAATAGCCATTTTGGGTCAACTTACTGTTGAGATCAGCCACAATCCAATGAACTGCGCGCTGGCTACTAACTCAGAAGAGGATAGTGAGTCCTTATTATTGAGCAACCATCAAAAACTGTGCGAGCAAAAAATATGACAGGCACCAAAATACAAAAATGTGCCTAGTATTCTCAAGAGATGTGCTTATTTTTTTTAGATCAATTGGACATTTCTGGAAAAATACTAGAAAATTTTGGAAAGATAAGGAAAACCATTGTAAGGGCACTGAAATTTCAAATTAGTGTCATTTTTCAGACGAGTTTATTCTTCTCTGGAAAGCGACGAAGTATTAGGCATGGCAGGTGATAGTTTGAAAGGTTTCGAAAATAACAGAAAGACTGCTAGAAGTATCTTTGATTATTTAGTTTTTTTTTTGTAGTGGAAGAACGTGTCTTTATGTGACAAAAAGGTTCTTGCAGACCAGCCACCAATGACAAAGACCTATTGCATTAACGTAGGCAACACAGTGACGAGAATTTGCAGTGTAGTGATGAATAAGAGAAAAAAGTATAATATGCATATGGCCCCAGATGTGACAATAATGGCTATTAACGGCACACACTTGACAATTTCAAGAACCCTCTCTGTTAGAACTGCTTTCCTTTTGCAAAACTACAGTTTTTGAACACACTCTTTGGAGACCACAAGCATTGTCATGGCGAACTGGTCGAGAATGATGTGGCAAAGTATGGTGGACAAAGCGGTTCGAATGCTAGCATCGGGTCCATTTGGATTGCACTTCTTCTCGGCAAGCACGGCTACAGGCGGAAACTGAAATTGGACTACGATATGTTTTCAGACAGCCATCTCTAATCAACCGATATATGTTATAGCAATGCAGTAGAAATAAAATGGCACATCACATAGGCGTCGAATAGTTACACTAATGCAGAAAATTACACTTGAGTCCATTATGTGAAGGGGTTTGGCCTAAAACCTTTTATAAAAACAATAAGGAAATTCAGGAATAGAAAACTATTGGAAGAATACTCGCTACTTAACCTAAAAAAAACGCTCTCATCAATCTCTCTAATGACCATAACGTAACTAGTGAAGGAACAACCTGAAGGACGAGAATAAAAACCATATGACAATAACATTAAACTCAAAAACACTTAGCAATATAATGAAAACAAAAATAATGTTATTAACATTGATACAGTAACACTGTGCACCGCAGACCTATAACATGTGATGAGCGATATAATAGTGAGAATGTTATGCACTAAAGCAATGGCTGAAGTACATATATGGAGACGTCTTGAGCTCAAATTTTATTGAATTATAACTAGCGAATCCGTTTTCATGTCAAGATGTTTCCCATATCCGTTATAGAAGTAGATGTGTAAACATGTAAAGGTATCAGGAGCTCGAGTGCTCCTGATTTATCAGGAATCCATCTGTATGTGAAATTTTCATCATATCCTCCATGAAAATCGAGAAGTGAAAACAAAATTGTAAAGCGAATTGTGTAGATTAGTGAACGTCCTGCGGAGTAGCTGCGAGTCCTATAAAAAGCTTTTGGAATGAGATAGTAGAACTCGAATTGTTTAGCTATGCTTGAGTTTTCCCTTCATTACATTCACAGTCGTGTGACTTATAGTCGTAATGTTGGAGCGTGATAAAACGCTTTGAGTTACGTCCATACTTCCTGCAGTAATTCCAAACTGTTGCTAGGTCATTAAAGTTCTACTGCATTCATTATGGCAGTGGACAATAAAGATGCAGAAACGAATGCCTCTTTAAAAAGTTTCAGTATTTTCCCTATTGGAAACGCAATTCTCATGAAAAAGTTTGCCCTGCTGAAAATGTTTTGAATTCCAAAATTTTCCTGTACGAGTGACCTCTATCAATCATTTTGAAGACCTTGAAGTGGCATGTCTGTAAGAGTAATTTTCTTATCCATGCTTTGTACTCGCTCGCTAACTTGATCAATACAGACTCTATAGATGGTTCTCAAGAACTTCTTAGCATAGAGTTACAGGAAAACGTCACTTTGGGGAACTTATCGTCAGCAGATGGTGCAAAGTGATAAAAGAGACAAGCAAGACATTGCAGAAATGATGCCAATGTTACCTCTGAAATAGCGCATTTCTCAAAGGGAATAATAAATGCTTACGATAAGTACCTTTCCTTCGAGTGCTTTATTAAGACCACGCTCAAATTTCAATAGATCCTTTCATTATTATTTGAGCCAACATGTCATGTGGTCTGGTAAGGGCTCTTGTACAGCCCGAGACACGTGTTTCGTCCTTACAAACTCATCAGCCGGGCAGAACCCGTCGTCTGTCGATCTTTTTATAGTCAGTTCTCTCGGGAGCGTCACACTCATTACATATAGTTATCGACGACCTACGCTTTACACTCTATGTCAGGTGAAACATTCACCTAACACAGAGTGTTTTCGCACTCGATTGCTAGCTGGCTGGTATTACCTTAGCAACACCAGTTATAATGCATCAAAATTTGATTTACCTCTCAGATATTAAATGATGTCGATGGACAAGATTGAGCTTTAAGTTTTGATAGGCTATTGCTGGAAGAGACAACTTTCGGCAAAAGATGCTGCTGAGGTGATGTGCGGTGCCGAAGGTGAGAGAAATGTGAGCCATGTTACTGTTGCAATGTAGTACAAACGATATGTAAATGGTTATCTCAGTCTCGAAAGCCCTTTTCCGGCTGGTCATTGAAAATGACGATGGAGATCTGCAAATAGCTTTGGATTAAGAACCGTCATCAAGCACTCGTGAATTGGCAGCAGAACTTAGCGTCGATCAAGAGACGATCTGAAATCATCTCCAACAAACTGACTTTGTTCACAAGAAGCCTCGCTAAGATCTGCACGAATTGAGTGAAGCTCGACCGATGGCCGCGTTGAAGTTTGCCTTCAATTGTTGCAGAATCCGTTGAACGATCGATCTTAGAAGGGTAACGTGACGTTGTATAAGAAGTGGGGCTACGTGGTAAATTACAATTGCAACAAATGTTGGTTTCCGAAAGGTCAAGCTCCGCTATAAGTTGCACTTCAAAATCGGTTTGGTAAGAAAGTCATGCTCTGCCGCGCCGTCATTGCCGATGTTTACTGTGAGCAGGTGGACCGATCAACAGTTGTAGGAGATGTACCCGACATTGATTAGTCGAAATTACGCGTTGTTGCAACAAGACAATGTCAAACCTCACACCGCAAAGAAGGCTAAAGAAAAGCTTGACGAATTGGAGGGAGTTGAGGTCCTTCTACACCCAGACTGCATTCCAGGTGCTGCGCCTTCGGATCACGATCTTTTCCGCTTAATGGAACATTTCCTGTGTGAACGCTGATTCAAGAGATTTGATCAAGCTGGAGAGGGATGTCAGGAGTTTTCTGATACAGAGCTCAAAGGATAGTGATTTCGAGAAGATCCGGAAGCCTGCAGATCGTTAGCAGAAGATCGTGGATAATGATAACCTTTAATTTGAAGATTAATTATTATTGTGCTTAATTGAATCTATATATATATTGTGATTTTTCAAGGGGCGTTAAGGAGCTTTTTCCACAATCAAATAGTACCGAAGTCATTGACTCTTCTCTCATTCCTCACCTACAAAAAAAAAGCTTGCAAAAAGATGTTCCGAACCGCCGCCGATGTATGAACTGCGAGAAAGCAGAGAGTAGAATCCCTGGAACTGGTTTGAAAAAACCAATTTCATTGGCTACGAAATTGTAGCTTTGTGGTACAGATCTAAAAAAGGAAAATGTTCAGACGTCATTGTTATCGGAAGCAAAATCTCGTTTATCTTCCCACTCTTTTTAAACGAGATAAATATACCTATCAAATGTTGTTTGAAAATAGTGTGTTTGAAGAAACTGGTACAAATATTGAGATTCCATTTCGAGAAAATGGTAACTAATATTGAGATTGTTATAGAATGTTGTTTGATATAGCAACTCTCGCAAGGCTTTGTTGCTATTTCATTCCTTTGGCCTATGGCTCTTGTGCTATCAACGTGATCGTATAGGGCTGTACGGAGGTTCGAGTTGAGTTCTTCTTGGGCGCGCCACGGAGAAGACCTACCAGGATCCACAGTGATCAAATGTAGATCGTTGCTTTTGATACCATTTAATATAATTGTAACATCGACACCAAAAAATGGGTGATCACCAAGTTGCGCTCTGTGCTGAAAGCGAGTGGAGACGACCACCACGTGGTGGAACTTTACAACAAATCATGTGGGATTCGCCACTGGGGATAGAGCGCGCAGTCCCACATTTCAATCACCCCCCTTTGTACATAGTTTCCTTAACCTTCAATGTCAACAACCCACTGTTCGCTCCCCCGGTGAACTTTACGAAGACCACATGAAACATCCAAAACATCCACATTCCATATAAGATGATCGTGCCCCACATCCGCTACAGTACTTGCGAAAAGTTCGAGAAGATGACCCATCATCAACGCCGGCTCCCTTAGGTCCTTCCGTCACTCTTGCTGCTGTCCTAATTTTGTGAGGTCGCGTATCAGTTTGTTACTGACTCAGCGTTTAGTTATCTTGCTATCTTGTTGCTTCAATCACTCGCTCATTATCTTGTTGTTGCTCTTGAATATAATTGCCGAATCTCAGTCTCTGGGCACAGGAGAGGACATAGTTTCATGCTACGTAATCTATGTGGAGTCAGGAATTTGTACATATTGTTTAGTATCGTATTGTAACATTTGCACTTTCAAGATGTTCGTCTTAGACGAACTATTTCGTTCTACTTACTCTGGACACTCACTAGTCGTATATCGCCAACCTCTCTCTGGAATAATACTGTTGTTATTGGATAAATTATTAATTAAATCCCGTATCCGCAGAAGAACGGGCAACAACCTTCCTGAGACCAGCGTGGCGTTTAAGGGCGAGTAAAAGTCCAGAAACATTATTTTTGAAAATAGCTTGTTCAAAGAATTTAGTAACGATCATTGAGATACAGACAGCTAGCAATTGCTCGTAATACACGCGATTTGAGACAATCTACGAGACTGTCATTTATGCAGGAGCTGCATTTCGAGTCCATGTCATCTCTGTCTGGCGGTATCCCATTTGAACAATCCAGATTGTGAGTTATGGTTCATTTACACAACTGTTTCAACGGGTACCTCTTTTCAAAACGTAGAAAGATTTGTGTGCAACCCATTCAGCGGCACTGCTATTACATCAGTGTAAAAAATCAACAAATTCTGGATTTCATTCACACTAAGCACGAAGGAACCTTCAACAGACTCACCGCTTTTTATATGTCCTTCACAAAGTTGTTCAATTGTAGACCAACAGTAGAGATAACACGGACTCGTCTTCCAGCACTTACATTAGAATCATAGTTGTTTAAAGTATCATATTACGTATGATTACTATGCATTCTCCCAGCCGGTTCATGTTTGGGTCAGTGGCGTTTATTCAGATATAGATAAAACAGTTGTTTTAATATGGAACGTGGCTTCACGAGTCCATGTGGTTTCTGCACGATCGGCTCTCCACTTGAAATGTAGTTCATTTGCAAGAAGCGAAGAGCATGGTGAACGTCGTTTAGTGCTTGATGTGATTCAAATCTAGGCTTACTAGTTTTTTTTTTGAACTGAAGTAATGGAGGTAATTGACATACTAGATTATGGCAACCTGATATTTTCACCTTCTCGAGAAGGAGAAACCCACGAATCTTTATTTGTATGAAAAATACATTATATCAACTTCGAGTTACGGCTTTCAAAAAAAAAGCGTGAACTTTTAGTAACGTCAAAAGTAGTGAGTAGTAACAACATCGCAGCTACCAATATTTATGATTTTTGTTATCACTAATTCTAGATGGAAAAAGGATGGAGCGTTTAATTCGACCTGCTCTTGAACTATGAACGCGAATGGCGAACTGGTTGGAGGTGCTGTGCAACACCTATGATTGATCAATCATTGCTTCGATGTTCAATCCCTCGTTCAAGGCTCACCAAGCCTTCCATTTTTACGAAATCGGTGAATTGACCAAACTTATCAGGGAAGATTCCGTTTACAGTGTGCCTTTTATTATCTGTTATTATATTATCATTTATTATCTCTGTTATCACCTGTATCACCTGTCGTCCCGTTGATCGTCGAGTGGCTCGAGCGGGTACCAGCAACTCTTCCACTTTTCCCTATCGCGTGGAAGAGTAGCCCAGTGGGTCCTCCTCGCTCTAGGAATTCGCTGAGCATCATATCTTTCTTCCGTCGCTTTCGTGAAGAAATCGGACCAACGGGTCAGTGGTCTTCCTTTAAAGCGCTTGACGTCCCGAGGAATCCAGTCGGTAACGGCTCTCGTCCATCGGTTGTCGTTGAAGCGCATCACGTGTCCGGCCCACCTTATTTTCGACATCCTGGCGTGTAGTGTATCTCTGTTATAAGTGCCATTTATTCGACGCTCTTGGTAGCATTGTAAGAAATGACTGAGTTTATTTTTATCACACACAGCAACTTTGAGTTGCCAGCTAACTTCCCCTCAGTCATTTAACAAGCAGTTTCTAATTGATGAAAGCAGCTCCATGAGATAAATCCTGCTCATGTTCACTTCATAGTGATGCATGCCGCGCTATATTATCACAAGCTTGCTCAAAATTTTGTTATACATAGTGACACACAGAGACGATGTTGTAGCGTATAGTCCTTGCTAGTTGCAGTTTTTTTCTATCATATCCTTTCTAAAAGCAGAGTAACAAAAATCTTAACTACAGATACCATCTTCGACAAGATAAAGTTACGAGCCCTTCTCAAGCTTGCATTTCTTTTCTTAAGAAAAGGTAGTCGAGGATCCAATAATTTTGCCTTTTTCAGAGCCTCGACGTGTACAGTCAAGCCATACCTGATTTTTAAGAATATCTTTCGATGTAATCAGAATATAATTTGATCGTTTATAGACGGGCTTACTCACTGAAGAAAATCCGTCATCGAATTCATCAAATGAAACAAGGTCTTTTATGAGTTCTAAACACTGTCAACACTTGACCGTATCCAGACTGCAAGATCGAACTGAGATAAAAGCCATACCAACTGAAACTTTTATAGAATATCTCCAACAAGTCGTGCGCTCATTTGGATTTCTGGCTCGCAACTGTGGCTAATACCTCAAAATCGCCGTCACTGAGCCTTTCGTGCCCTATGTTCAGCATTTTTAGCACTTTCTTAGCCATCTTCACAGCCTTTTTTTTCAATGTGCGGACCGCAGCACTTCGATCACTCAGTCGTTTTTTTTTTCGTCGCCTTCTAGAACGTAGTAAACACTGGATGAGGTCGTCTCCTTGCAATCTCAAGGATAACCTGGCTCGGCGTTCCATAACGCTTTCGTCATTTATTATCGGAGAGTGTTGGTGGCGTAGAATTCGACCTCACGAGCGCTGAAAGTGCATCAAAACTGAGTAACGGCGCCTCTATAATTATCTATAGAAATGCTGTGGCAGTTTTCGACTTTCGACGTGGGTGATTCAAGATGCGTACTCAAAGAGCTCTTTCGGTAGGCCAACTTATTCGATCAGCTGACGACGTAATGCGCATATGCGGATTTCTCAATTGCCACAAAGTTCAGGTAAGGTCTTGCAATTCTAGCCAAATTCTAGCGAGAGCAAGGACTCATAACCAAAACAGTAATATGGCGATCAAAAATAAGAGGATCCCTTCAAAACTTTTCTTTTCAATCTGATAAGGATATGACATATTTTGAGCCATAGATCTAGTGCTATATAGGCGCCTATTTCGTCCTATTGGGACTCATCAGTAGCACCCTCCCTCGGTTCCGTCGATCCCTTGAGGTGAAACAATCCTCCAAAGGAACCGACGCCGAGTAAAATTAAGCACCCAAAGTAGGATGATGTGATTACCTGACTTTGTGGTGACCGGCAGTCGAGCTTACAGCTTTTAAAATGAACTATACTTCTGCTGTCGACTGCTTTTTTACAGACCCGCTCAAAATGATTTAATCTGATAAGGATATGACATATTTCTATTTAGGATACTTCACATTTTTCTTTTCACTAAGCGAAATATCATTTTATCAAAAGGTGCCTGAGAAATAGTGGTCCATCCGAGATATTACATTTGTAACTGCTTATTTTCTAACAAGATTCAGGTATGAACAGGTATAAATCTTTTAATTTACCCTAAAATTATACAGAGAAGAGAGGGTGTAATTTTTGCGAAAAAGGACGGACAAGCACGCTCGTTTTTCGATATTGTAGTGTTTCTGCAAGTTTTTTGAATTTCTCTTCTCAGAAGTAAGAATTGATATACATTACTGAAAATGACTAAATCAATAAAATTATTGACAACTATTTAAATTATACCAAGTACTTTTTTTATCACAGACTGCTTTTATTTATGGAATTGTGGGGTGACCGCTTTCAGAGATGGTCTGATGTTACAAATACATTTCCGATAATGTTGAGTAATGGAAAAACTTCGAACATTTCATGGGATTCGGATCAGTATTTCACCTTTTCGAGGGGGGGGGAGAGGGGGTTAACCCCTGGTTCCAGCTTTTCCTTCTGCTGTCACTCTGAATGTCGATATTGTCTACCAGGTCAAGCCGTAAGCAGTTGGGTGGTGACAGATCAGTGCAATTGTGTCGAACAAAGAGTAAAGGCAAAGCGGAGCGCTAGTGGTGCGATGGTTAGCTAGAGTCTCCATAAGGAGTTAAATGCAAGTCCATATACATGTGCATTCAAGTGTTTGTTTCCCTCTACAATATTGAGGAAATTTTCTATTTTGATACAATGGTCAACACGCCGTGGTTAATGGAAAGGCATTCAAAATACGGCAAAAGGACTAGGCCAATTATAACAAAATGATTCCAGAAAAGAATGCTTTAAGCCTAAACGAGTTTGGTGCGCCAGGGTTATACACCGGTGTTTCAGAGGTTTTGGCCTACTCGTCAGTGACCCCCGCCCCATATTGAGCCCTGCATTGTAGCAAGGAGGGAGGCGTATGTGGTGATGGCACAACGAGTAGGCCAAAACCTCCGAAACACCTGTGTAAGACCCTGGCGTACCAACCTCGTTTAGGCTTGAAGCATTCTTTTTTGGAATTATTTTGAATGTTTTTTGCGAGGTTTCAATAACGGTTGATCTGATGTATAACAAAATGGTTGATTGCCGATTTGCTTCTGCTGTTAAAACTGTTCAACACTCCCTAGTTTGTGTCCTCGAACACTCAACAGGGGTCTTATGCTAATTCCTTGGCATACTAAAGTCCTTTGCTAAAAACTCTCTGCAGCAAATGCTCTGCTTCGTTTTGTCGCTCGAGTCTTTTTTTTTATAAATTTTACTTTGAGAGTACATTTGTAATCTGGGCAATTACTCGATGACGAATACTCTAATCATGAGAAAGTCGGGACTTCGTGCCGCAGAATCAGCAATAAAATTTTGGTAACCGATTTTAAGCAGCGCCACTTTCGATTTGGTGAATTCACCACTTTTTTGTTCTAACGGCTCTCTTCCACGCAGCTTTGCCATTCAATATTTGACAAGCATTCACATTATTAACCGTTCCCGTGTGTTTTGCATTGGTACATGTTTTTCAAAAGTCTTGCTTTGACGAATTCTGCTAAAAACAAACGGTTCAACAACCCTGTAGCTTTCAAAAAAGTTAATAAGTTGCTAAGACGACGCAACGATCGGAGTGGCAAATTTGTCGTTATACTGTGAATCGTTCGGTGCACAAAGTTCCAATTAAGCTTTTAGCTGTGTCTAGAATATTTGTATTTTTATAAGCCCAAAACAAGTAATCATAGAAGCATGGTGGGACTTCGACCACCCTCATTATGATCTTGCTTTTGACTACTATCTCGACTGTGTCGCGATGTGGAGTGATGCCTGCTGGTCAGGGTAGTAAACAAAAGAATGTTTTTATAAGGATATGACATATTTTGAGCCATAGGTCTAGTGCTATATAGGCGCCTATTTCGTCCTATTGGGACTCATCAGTAGCACCCTCCCTCGGTTCCGTCGATCCCTTGAGGTGAAATAATCCTCTAAAGGAACCGAAGAAGTATAGATCATTTTAAAAGCCGTGAGCTCGACTGCCGGTCACCACAAAGTCAGGTAATACCATCATCCTACTTTGGGTGATTAATTTTACTCGGCGTCGGTTCCTTTAGAGGATTATTTCACCTCAAGGGATCGACGGAACCGAGGGAGGGTGCTACTGATGAGTCCCAATAGGACGAAATAGGCGCCTATATAGCACTAGACCTATGGCTCAAAATATGTCATATCCTTATCAGATTAAATCATTTTGAGCGGGTCTGTAAAAAAGCAGTCGATAGCAAATGTTTTTATAGTAAAGATGTTTTCAATCATATACATAAGTTTATAAATTTTGATGAGAATGAATACAATCAAAACATCATCACTAATCGATAGACATGTGATCAAACCTTTGAAGGTAGTTCAACTGAGAATGAGAAGGAAAAGTTTCCCGTGGTAAATCACTTAAACGCGCAATAATTTTCTTGATTTTACACCAAGTAAGCCACGAGATTTCGTTGAAGCAAGTAATAGGACCTTCACCGTCACGGATTTTACCACTTTGCCTGTTGCCATGGTTTACACTAGCGCGGTGAAGGCTGTTCGGTTTTCTGGTATTGCAACTAGCGAGGCGAGCGCTCAGGGAACTGTGCAACGTTTTGTAATGCAAACAGTGATTTGTAAATCTTAGATCCCAAGTTTTTTGTTTGCAGATCCTAGAGAGGCGTAGAAAGCAAGCTAAAATTTTTAACAACAATTCAAGCTCATAGCGCTTTTATATTCGAGTTATTTACGTAACTTGATCGCAGACAACCCCAGCAAGTAAAAATTCGGTAAAAAGCAAATACAAAAAAAAGGAAAAAAGAAAAAGAAGTAACGATTGAAGTGCGCGGCGGGTGTAAATTTTAATTTTTGCTTTAGTGCTGTAGCTGCATCAAAAGCTCATTTCGAGAAGAAGGACATAGCGCAAAGCTATGGATTTAGGTTTTCGAATAAACTGCTCAGCGAAAGAGTTCGTTTCTTCATATGCTTCCAGATAACATAGAATGACCGCAAGTGATTGTGCCTAATCCAGAGTTCGAAACGTTCGAAAAGATGGTTATCGTAAATAACATGTATAGTACACTCGCCGAACTTATCGGACTTTAATTACAAATATCTTTTTGGTCATGCTTCTCAAATAGACTGACTGCCTACTACGTTCTGCAGTGATATTTTAACTTTTCTTTGTTAAAGGTTAAATATGATGTGGTCACGAGAAGTAAAATATTTTTTGGTCTTCATTGCTAAAAGTCGCTTATAATGTTAACGAGTCTACAAGCTGTGACATTCTATATGTTTTCCGTCGCAATTTGACTCTCAAAAAGTAGATTCTAACCTTTGTCAGTGGGAAACTCAAAGTTCGATATGGGAGTTGTGATACGGAAAAGACTGGTATATAAATTTTTTGTTATAATTCCAATCAGATGAAATTTACCAGAGATACCGTTTTCATTTAACAGGGAGGTTAACTGAAAATAATTATTACACAGCTCCCAACGGCATTTCCTCTAAATCGGCTGTGGCCGACCTGTTTCCATATGTTTTAGAAAGTCTATAGTTATAGAAACTCAACTGCAAAGGTCTGTCACCGCCGACATTTCTTATCAGCTTACTCAAATGTGTTGCAATGAAATCAACATTTCATCATTCTTTTTCATAGAAATCTTTTGATGCTAGAGACACGATCTGAACTTGGTGTTCTATGTTCTTGTTAGCCGTTATGAAGACATGAAGACAGTCTGAGCATCCCACGACCGACTATCTATCAAACTTGGCATTACTGAATGATTGTAGGGCAGGCCTAGACCCTGGTAGCAATGAATGGAGTACCGCCGATTACTCTCAAACGCCAGTTAGTCCGCAATCGATTATGTGATCGTCAATGTAATACGAAAAGATGCATATTATGACACAACGGTGAGTGCATGAGCTAGGTGGAATCTAATTTTTTGTCGAGCACATGGAGACGAAAAGATTGGCGAAACACGAAAGCGATTTGTGTCGTTCAAGATAGCTCGCAACGAGGAAACGTAGGGCTGGATGAAACACCTCGCCTAGACACATATGGGACACACATATAAGGCAGAGATGACTTTCGAGACAGAAATAACTTTCCTTGCACAGGATCGTAATAAATAGCACTCAAAACTTTTGGAGTTTCCTAGATTCATGCCAAAAAAGCGAAAATTAATCGCAAAGAAGAGTACCTCTCTAACACGAGTGACCTGACGTAAATTCTTAGAACAACTTTGGATATAAGTCAAGCCACGCACGTTCTCACCAATGCAAAACTTGGTACCTGCGGTCTACACCATATCTGTTGGGTCATACAAACCACCAAAAGCGATGATTTGATTTTATAAAAAAGTTTTCATGTGCGATTCATCGCTTGGATACTAAAATTTAAGTGCTATCTATGAAAGTATTTGGCTGAATAGATCGTATGTCTGTCTGTCTTCATGTATGTGTATGTATGTTATTTAGTGCTTGATGAAGGTAAATGAGATTAATGATATTTTTCAGCGAAACCCACGAAACATCATTTGTGTGAAAAAGTGCATTATATTTTATCCAGTTACGGCTTTCAGAAAAAGCGTGAACGTAGTAGACAAAAGTAGTGAGTGACAACAACATCGCAGTTATCAAAATTTATGATTTTTGTTGCTACTGATTTTTGATACTTATAATTTCTAATGTTTTTGACTGCATTTTTCGCAGTGGTACGATGTTTCCAATACATTTAATTCCTAATTTTGCCATCTAATGCATCTAATTTCTGATGGGAAAAGGATAGAGCGTCTGGTTTGACTGGCTCCTGAATAATGAACGCGAATGGCGTAGTGTTTGGAGGTGCTCTCAACACATATGTTCAAAGCCGTAGCGAGGTTGGTTCGCCAAAGCCATACACATCTTACCGTAATCCAATCAAAACGGCACGCTGCTGCTTATTTAGTTCTAATATATTTAGCACTCATTTCTCTTACGAAAAAGCCGATGATTGATATGATTGAACTCTGCTGACAATGTTATTGAATTGACATTTGTAAACACAGCAACTACAAAATTTTACGTTTGAGTTGAAGAGATCTCCCCATCACCTTCTGATCATGAAGAATCTTCGCATTCTTTGAGTGAGAGTGTAATATGACTCAGCTCACCGGAAGAAACTTTATTATCTTAATTGTGGAATCATGAACGAGAAATCCTTCAGATAAAATGTTCACGTCACCGTCTGTTCAATATCAGCTTTGTGAATTGATGGTGGAGTTCTCCTATTATCCACTGGTGAAAATATCGGCGTACTAATCAACACTCATCTAAGTAAGCAAGCAGCACTATCCGCTTCCAGCTGCCGGAATCACAGAAAGAGGCCTGCCGATGTTCCACGATGTGTCTTCTTTTCAAATAAAAGGTAACGTCTATCAATATTATTTAACGTGGCTAAAATTTTGATGGTTGCGCCTTCGTCAGCCCCACGATAATTTTATTCGCGTGTTCATAGTAGTTGTTTTTCTTGTAATCTTGGTTTATAAGGCCTCCACATAAAGTGACTCGAGTAGAGTGAAGCATTGTGCGAATGAAACCAGCGTTGCCCTTTCATACTGGGCTCCAACCACGCTGAGTGACCTGACTACTAGTAAGCAGCAACCAAACAAGATGACCTACCTATTCTATTCACACGACCTTTTATCGAGCAGGTGTATAAAAACATTCGCTGATATTCGCATATTTAGTACAAATTATATTCGAAGTGCAGGAAAATGCTGCTGCGAAACTGCTTTCGCTCAGTAATTCAATCGCCACAATGTGATTGCTAAGACACGAAGCTCTTGCGACACAGGACTGCTTCTACACGGAAGTTTTATAGCACGTAACTCCTACAACGCGGAAATGCAACCACAAGGAACTGTACAACATAAACTTCCTTATTCAGCCCCATTCGGCAATCATGAAAGTTTCAAAGTGCGACCGACGATTTTTCGACAAAGACGGCTCTTCCGATTTGTCATTCGTAAAAGAGACAGGACAGTGATATTGATTTTTAGTAGGCCAACTTACTAATAGATCGAAATTAAGATAAAGTTCGACCACAAGCATAAGGTCTTTCAGAAGTAAATGTTAAATATTTTCACTGCATTTCTCTGCCTTTGAAAACCTTAACGGATAGTTTGCAGAAATGACACATCCATGAAGTCGCAGTACTTGTGCGATTTGACGAATGAACTTTTAAAACCTAATCGTCGAATTATTAGCGACAGTTGAAGAGTTATTATTATTGCTGAACACCACTTTGCTTGTTTGAATAACTGAAACCACGAAACAAAACCAGATGATGCTGGATGCTCAGAGCTGCGTAGTTCTATGCAAAAAGAAACGATATTTGTTTGCAGCGTCGTTTGACAAAATTTTCGTTTACCTTTCATTTCCAGTATTTTATGAGACCTCACTCAAATTTCAATTTGTCTGATAGTTATTTTCGAGCTGTGCATGATGCGGGGAGTCATACATTTCAAGACAATGGTTTCAACCCTCCAGCTTCGTCAGTTCACTGCCTTTTGGATCAATCGATTTGCGGAAAGGCATTCCTCATTAAAAAACCAAAACAATGACAAATCTGATGCCTTTTTGATTCAGAAGCCTTTTAATCAACTGTTTCCTATAGTCTGGCTGTTGCAACATTAAGTATACAGTCAGTGGAAAGGTTTCAAGCCTTTTAAAGTTGATGTGTTACGTTATTATTTTTCATCGCCTCTCTATGATAGAAGAGACTGATTCGGAAAGATTCGGGTGATGAGAGCTGAAACGCGCGTAAGCTACGAAAAGAGAGCAACGTACTGACCTTGAAAAGGCTTGAAACATTTTGCGCACTTGTATACTGAAGATCCAGATGTTAAAGATGCCATATGAGTCGAACTGACCAAACATTGCAGCATGTCGCAAATGAGTAAGGAACCATCTGTTCAGTGCCACTTCTGTCCCATTCTTGCGAACGTTCAGTTTGCTGACTCATCTCTATACGTTGCCAATCCCACAAAGTGTAGAAATCGTGCTCGCTACGACAAGACTTACTGCCTTGATGGGGTTGCTTTTCATATCACCGATCAAAATATCGTTTTCCTCCCACTTCTTCATACTGATGGATTTTCGATTCCATCTTATTTCCTCAAGCCTTTCGCTGGAATTCTTTAGATATTCCACCTATGATTACCGGTTGGCTTTCTCGTGAGCACGACATATTTCATGAGCGTAAAAAAATGTGAGAGGCTTTCCAGAAAATCATAAACTAGTAAAAGCAAATTGTGCTCTAGCCGATATTCGCTGCTAAAAGCTTTGGGGCAAATGTTCTGTTTCGTTTTGTCGTTCGAGCCCTTTTTTTACAAGTACTACTTTGGAAGTACAATTGTAGTTTGGGAAATTTCCCGATACGAATATTTCAAATTTGGGAAAGTCGCGGCTCCATGTCGTGATATTATCAATCAAATTGAGTGAACCGATTCTAAGCAGCGCCACTTGCGATTTGGTGCATTTACTGATGTTTTTGTTTCAACGGATCTCTTCCACGCAACTTCTTGTCATTCAATATTTGACGTACTTCCATCCTCATCAGTTGTTCTCTTGTGCTTTATAGTAGCAAATGTTTCTCACAAATCTTCCCTCGACGAATGTTGCTTGAGACATAATGGTTCAAAACCCAGCAGTTAAAAAGTTGCCAAGGCGACGTTACGAGCCAGAGTGGCAAATTTGTCTTTACCTTGTGAATCCTTCGGTCCAAAAAGTTGCAATTTAGTTCTTAACTGTGTTTAGAATATTTGTTTTTCTAGTAGCCAAAAATGAGCATTCTTAGAAACGTGGCGAGACTTCCGACCAATCTCATTATGATTTTGCTACTGTCTATTACCTCGACAGTGGTAGGATGTGGAGTGATGCCTGCTGGTCGAGGTATAGAAAATAAGATTGTTTTTATAGCAAAGATATTTCCAATCTTACATATAAGTTCGTAAACTTTGATGAGAATGAATACAGTTGAGACATCATCATTACTAAATAGATATGTAATTAAAACCTTTTGATGAAACAATGCTGAACTTGGAATAAAAAGAAAAAATTTTCCACCTTTAACCATTTCAAATCGCAATTAATTTTTGATTATGGACCACGTAAGCTACGAAATTTTGTTGCAGCGAGTAATAGGACCTTCACCGTCACAGGCTTTACCACTTTACCTGTTGCCATGGTGTACACTAGCGCGGTGAATGCTGTTCGATTCTCTGGTATTGCAACTAACGAGGCGAGCGCCAGGGGAACTGTGCAACGTCTTGTAACACAAACGATGAGTTTATAAATCTTAGATCCCAGGTTTTCTTTCTATTTGCGAATTCTCGAAAGGCGTGTAAACAGTTTGTGCTCATAGTGCTTTCATGCTAGAGTACCATTAGTTAATTTGATAGTAGACGATATCGTGTAGACTGCTGAACAAGTAAAGAAATTTGGAAAAAAGCAAAGACAAAGGGAAAGATAAAAGAAGAAAGAAAAGAAAAAAGAAAATGCTCTTCAGGTCGTTGATGTTCTCGAACAGCAAGGTCGTAGTGCTCTCCTACCCGACGCTGTGGTCTCAGCCATTTTAGGTCAACTCAATGTTGAGGTCAGCTACATTCCAATGAGCTGCCCGCTGGTCACTGGTCCAGAAGACGAGCGTGAGTCTTCAGTATTGAATAATTATTCAAAAGTAAGGAGTCAGAAGTAAAACAGGCATGAAAATGAAGGGATATGTTCCCATTTCAAAAATATGTGCTTACTGTTCTTGATGAGCTGAATAGTTCTTTAAAAATATATCAGAATATCTCTAGACTACGTGAAAATCTACCGCAATGGTAATGGAATCAAAGCCTTCAACTCAATGTTTATTTTTCAAAGGGGTTTTTTTTGAGAATGGCGAAGTTTCCAATATAGCATATGAGAACTTGAAGAATTGCGAAAATAGCAGAATACAGTGCTCAAAACTGTCTTTTATCTCTTTGATTACCTTCTATAATGGGAGAACATGTCTTCGTATGACAAAAAGGTTGTTGCAGACATGCCAGCAATGGATGAGATCTATTGTATAATTGTTGGCAACACGGTGACGGGAGTTTGCACACTGAAGGAAGATAAAAATAATAAAAAAAAGTGTAGTGTGCCAGAGGCCATGAAGGTGACGGTAACGGCTATAAACGGCACACACTTGACAGTTTCGGGAACTTTTCGGTAAAATTCGCTTTCTTTATGGCAACTTTGTTTTCTAAGAAATTCATTGTAGACCACAAATATCATCATGGCGAATTGGTCGAAGGCGATGTGGCAAAGTGTAGTTGACAGAGCGATTCGAATGTTGTCATCAGGTCCGTTTGGATCGCACTTCTTCTCGGCAAGGGCGATTGTCGGCGGAAACTGAAGTATAGTGTTTTTATACAAACGTTTTCATTCAAGCGATTCATGATGTAGCATTGCAGCAGCAATAAACTGGTATGTCACTCAGGACTCGATCATTTGGAGTGTTGCAGAAAACAACGTCGCCGGTTTTCGAAAACCTTTTTTGAAGTTGCCACAGTAGGAAATTCTTGCGTTGCAGACGCGTATATTTTTAGCTGGACCCAGCTCTTTCATTGGACTATTAGTCATCTTTGCTAGAGTAATCGTTTCTGATTTATAAGGCTGTGCTTATATCCTGAAAAGATCGTTTCTTTGCACAGTAGAAGGTAAAATAACTTGAATTTGCACGTGTGATCAAGAGGGTCTTTGGCCAATTCCGTATCCGCGCGTGAGGCGACTACGTTCGATAACGGATGATCACTGATTTTTTCGGTATATGAAAGTGTAGAGAAGTATCGCGTCAGCAATTCACATGACCGCCTTACGCGCAGGAACGTGAAATTCGCCAGCTTGCGTCGCAGAGCCTTGTCTGGATACGTTGGAAGTAAAAACGATTACGCTATCGAATGAACTAATAGTCCAATGAAAGAGCTCTGTCCAGCGAAGGGTATGCGTGTCTGCAACGCAAGAAATCTCCTTCTGTAGCAACGTCAAAGAAACACTTTTTTACAAAACAGCTGCGTGAGGCTGTAGCCCGAAGTTCCGAATGTTTATTAACACTTTTAAGAAGAAATCCCTTTCAACGAATGAGATCGGCTTTTCATTTAACACCTCATAACCGAACAGTAACTAAAAATGAAGTGCAATAAACCAATAGTTGAAGTGCATACACTGAAGCATCTTGAGCTTGAAGCTTATTGAATTAATAGGCTCAAGATAGTTTTCATGTCAAGATGATTTCCATTTCCGTTGTAGAAGATGATTGTAAAAATAAAACAAGTGGAACTTGAGTGCTCCGAATCATTAAAAATCTGATTATTTACAAAGATGTTTTCCTCATATCCGTCGTAAATCGGCAAGTGAAAATACGAAGTGAATGTCGTTCGAATCTTGTAATTTAGCGACATTTCTGCGGAGCCGACGCAACGCTCATGAAAGGCCATTAGAATGAGAAGTGAGAGAGCTCTATCAACGCCTTCCCAGTGCTCCCTTCATTACGTATGACAATGTTGTAATCGTACCTATTAAGAGAATGAAATGTTTTGGGCTTACGTCCATACTTCAAACAGCAAGTTCAACTATCGCAACAGATTAATAAAGTTCTACTGCATTTATTACGACAACGGACTTTCAAGATGTAAAATTAAAAGACACTGGTAAAAGTTCAAGTATTCTATCAAAAACACTCCTTTTCAAGAAAATTCAGCATGTTAGATTATTTAAGTTATTTCAATATTCTCACCGTAAATGACCTCTACGAGACTCCATTGAAGCTTTCAGACTGACGGGTATGCCCTCTTTATTACTCCTTCTCTTCTGTGGCGAAACTTTATCCTTGATTCTTGTAGTTAGTCGGAAACTCAATCGACGCAGACTCTGTGAATGTTTGCCAAGAATTTCTCAACAAAAAGTTTCAGGAATCCACTTTGGACGAGTTAATTTCCTAGCTAATGGTCATTGTAAAGCGAAAATTAGTCTTTCCTCTGTTTCTCTCAAGTGAATTCCATTAGAAATACTGAAGATTTACTTTTTATTGGCTTCGACATGTTGACAACGAAAACCTATACCGCAATGACAATCATTTGTGGACTCTCGCCTGGAATTGATTCAATTTTTAGGAAACAAAGGCGTTAAGACACTAACAGAAAAACATTTGTTTCCGATCTTATGTAGGCTGACAGCCATGAGCTGTTATCGTAATGGCGGAAATTATTGACTTCTCATGTCGAGATTTAAATTGAGGCGGGTTTTGTAAAATATCAAACTGGTGACCAATTAGAAGAAGGCCAAGTGCAGGAATGGTCAAGCCAGGAAAACTATTCGCAGCGAGAAAACGACCCTTTTACACAGGTTTATTTGTCGGTAGTACAGTCCAAGATACCGCTATTGGGAAAATCGAGCAGATATAAAGATGTGAACCATAAAAAAGGTTTCACACATTACTCAATTACAGATACATAGCTCACGACAGCAATAATACAGACCATGTGCTGGAAAGCGTCATAGCGTCGGCCAATGTGAGTTGATCGATGTGATTTATCCAATCTCATCTTCAGAAACGGATTTCACTTGCTTCTTTCACAATCCTCTGCTGATGTTATAGAAATGATATCTGCGGAAAAAAAGACTAGAAAAAGAAAGCGAAAAAAGAGATTATTTCTGCAGAAAGATCAAAAATGGAAGTATTGGGAGAAGAGTTTGAAAAAATCGTTTGAGTAGCGAAACCACCTCGAGCCCACTCATTCTTTATCCTAGAGTTAAGGAGACAAAGAATAATTACGCTGCCGGCAGGCTACATCGTGACTGCCAGCCTACCTACACTCGATATCTTGCGGTTGGTACAAACACATATTATCTTTTAGTCAACTCTCCTTCGCTTTCATAACACTCAATACATAGTCTGCAAGGATGTTTCGAGTCCATTTGACCTTGATGCGTTACAATACTAACCCTCGTCGCCTTATGTGTATGATAGGAGGCGAATGGCAGGAGAAAAGGCAGTGGTGATAGCGATGCCGCTGAAACACGCATAAGCCACAAGCGGGGCAAAACGTATAAACCTCGGAAAGAATTGAAACACTAATACGGACCATATATTGAACGGTTCAAAAGCTCAAGATGCAATATAAGTTGAACTAATTACCTTTTAAAAAATAGCATTTCAAATCATTCACATGATTCTTTTTATAACATTGAAAAAGTGAGATAGAACACTGAGGAATTTGTGACGTTATACGACTGGAATCCAACAAGCGAAATATGCAAAAGCAATTCTATTTTGCAAATGTCTTGAAGCCGTTGCGCATGACGACGTAAACATTTGCTTCGATGAGAAACTGAAACATATGAAAAGGTGAGCTAGGTGTTACGTCAGTCGCATTCTTATGAACGTTTACATTGCTGGCTCATCTCGCCACCATTCTAATTTCATAAAGTGTAGGAATTGCGCGCGTCACGACATGACTTGTCTCTTTGCAATTGCTTTTCCTACCACCTACTCTGATACGCTTTCTCTTTCACTTCCTCATACTGGTGCATTGTAGGACTCATCTTGTCTGCCTCTCTTAAAATTTTTCGGCGGTATTCCATAAACTTGTTAATTTATTTATCTGTCGTCTTCCCCAATGTGGCATATTTTATAAATGTGAGGAATGTGAGAGGCTCATAAAAGCATAAAAGATTAGCAAGCGTTATTTCTGTATTATTTGAAATTGTTACTAAAAACTCTTTGCTGCGAATATTGTGCATCGTCTTTATCAATAATATCTCTTTTACAGACTTTCTCAATGGTACCATCGTAATTTGGTGCTCTGTCGACTACGAATATTTCAATTCTGGGAAAGTCAGGACTTTATGTCGCGGTGCCAGGAACGAGAAAGTGGGAGCTGCATTTAAGCAGCACTACTTCCGGAATCGATGAACTGGATAAAGTTTTTGTTTCAACGATTTTCTTGCACGCGGATTCTTGTCATTAAACTAATGCATTTCACCTCATCAACCAATTCCGTGTGCTTCACACTAGTGGCTTCTTCCACAAGGCTTGCTTTGACAACTTTTCACCTCAGCAAAAAGCTTCAAATCCCTATTTTTTTGGCAAATTTAGAAAGCTGTCAAGGCCGGCGCTAAGCGCTGAGTACCAAATTCGGGTTATGTCGTGAATTGTCTCGTGCAAAAATTTACAGTTTAGCCCTTGTACTTACATATTTGTGTTTATGTCAATCAAAAATGATTGTTCATAAAATCCTAATTGGACTTCCGACCAATCCCATTATGATATCGCTGCTGGTCTCAATCTCGACAGTGGTGGGATGTGGAGTGATGCCTGCTGGTCAAGGTAGTGAACAAGTGAGTATTCTTATGGTAGAGATATTCCAATCTTGCATATAACTCCATAAACCGTGATGAAAATGAATACATCTAAAGTATCATCACAGCTCAATAGACGTATAATCGGAGCCTTTCGGTGCAGCGACGTTGAGTTTAAAACGAGAAGGGGGAATTCCTCGTCATAAATTATTTCACATAGTAATCACTACGTAAACTACAAAATTTCGTTGCAGCGAGTAATAGGACCTTCACCGTCACGGGCTTTACCACTTTGCTTGTAGCCATGGTTTACACTAGCGCGACGAATGCTGTTCGGTTCTCTGGTATTGCAACTACCGAGGAGGGCGCCAAGATGTTTGTGCAACGTCTCGTAATGCAGACAGTAAGTGTGTAAACCATAGATTCCAAGTTTTTTTTCGGCGAATTCTAGAAAGGCGTGGGTGGCAAGCTGAAAATTTTAACATTACTACAGGCTCAAAGTGCTTTCATACTTGAGTGCTTTAACGTAATCTAATGGAAAACATTTTCGTATGAATTTTATCAATAAGCAATGCTTTTTGTCTTCCAGATCATTGATGTCCTTGAACGCCAAGGTTGTAGCGCTCTCCTGCCCGTGCTGTAATCTCAGCCATTTTGAGTCAACTCACTGTTGATATCAGGCTACACGCCAATGAACTGCCCAATGGTTACTGGCCCAGAAGAGATGCGTGAGTCTTCAGTATTGGCAACCCTTTGAGAGTTCGCGGACACTGGTATAACGGACATTGAGAAACAAAAATGTGCTTACTAGTCTGAAAAAAATGTGTTTAATTTTCCAGATGATTGAACAGTTATTAAATAAACAATGCTCCTTTTCAGAAGACTCTTTTCGCTTCTAATAAAGACGAAGTAATCAAAATGACAGATAGTGGTTTGAAGGGTCATTTAGCAGTAAGAAAACAGCGGTCAGAAGTGTCTTTTGCTTATTCAGCTTTATTTTGTAATGAAGGAACATGCTTTCATGCGAAAAATAATTTCTTACAGACGGACCCGCCAGACCAATGGCAGAGACCTATTGCATAATCGTTGGCAACACGGTGACGGGAATTTGCGCTGTGCTAATGGATATGAGCGGAAAGTGTAATATGCCAAGGGACAACTTGGCGACAGTAACGGCAATTAACGGAACACACTTGACAATTTCAGGAACTCTCTCGGTTAGATTTGCTTTCTTTTTGTACAATTTTGTTATTCGGAAAATTCTTTGTAGACCACAAACATCATCATGGCGAATTGGTCGAGAATGATGTGGCAAAGTGTAGTGGACAGAGCGGTTCAAATGTTGGCGTCGGGTCCATTTGGATCGCACTTCATTTCGGCATGGGCCACTGTCGGCGATAATGATATCAAACTATGATATGTTTTGAGACATATGTCTTCATTCAAGCATTATGTGTTATAGCATTGTAACAGCAATAAATTGGCGTATGTGTCGATTAGTTACATCAATGCAGATATCGTTAAAGTCTACAATGTGATGTCAAAATAAACGTTTTCCCAGGTAGTCTGGGAAATTTACGAGTAAAAAACTACTGGAGGAACTCTTACTTCTTAATTTCGAGAAATGATCCCATCATTCTCTCCTTACTGATCATAGTATGATTAGTTGAGGGATAAGTTTAAGAACGAAATCACTAATCATTTAATAGCAGCAATAAACAGCACAAAGTACATAGTAAAGAAACGAAAAAGGAAACAGCTTGAATCACTATGATAGTGCCACTGCAATAAATGGACGTATAAGCCATAATGAATGATACAATATCAAATAATGCTATGCAAGAAACCAATAGTTACAATGCATCATTGAGACATTTTGAGCTTAAATGCTACGATTATATAGGAAAAAATCGGTTTAATTTCCCATATCCGTTGTAGACATTGAGTGGTAAACATAAAAAGGAGCCAGAACATAAGTACTGCTGATTTATCAAACGTTCGCTTGTCTGTGAAGATGTTTCCCACAAATTCACCTTAATCTATACGTGGAAACAAGGGCGAAAGGCGTTTGATTCTTGTAGATTAGCCATCTTCCTTAGAGTTGCTACATGTCTCATAAAAGGCCTTTAGAATAGGAGATCGAGGGCTGTACTTGTTCAACGCTGTTTGAATGTTCCCTTCATTACGCTTGCAATTGTGTGAGTCATAGTCCTACATAATAGAGAATGATGAATCGCTTTGGATTACTCCATACTTCATTTACTAATCTCTGGTTTTCTTCGCATCTTGTAAACAATCGGTAACTTATCCACATTATGTGTGGACGGTACTTGAGAGCTTTTCAACAATACGTACTGGGAAATGTCACTCTAGACGAGCTGAATTCGTAGCCACTGGACATTATTAAAGGGAAGACAGTCTTTCATCTGTTTTTCTCAAGCCATTCTCACACCAGTTAATGAATCTTTTTCCTTCACTGTCTTCGACTTAACAAACACCCAAATTTCAATGACGACCATTTGTGGACTGCTAACTCGGCTCGATTAGGTTCTAAATAAGACAGAGACGCTATAATATTACAGAAAAAGATTTGTTTTCAATCTGGTGTTAACTAATAGCTATGAGCTGTTATCGGATTACATGGAGTTATTGGCTTCTTATGCCGTCTTATAAAGAGTGGTCATTGTAGGTATATCAGTTCGGTAACTAGTCAAAGGGAGTCCCATGCAGGAGTGGTCAGAACAGGAAAACCATTCTCTGCATGAGATGGACCCTTTCAGACAAGTTTATTTCTCAACATTGCACCGTGAGATGAGCTTTTGGACAAATCGCATAACTATAGAGGAAAAAAACGTGAGAAAGACCTTTCCAGACATAATCTAAATAGAGATACACAGTTCACGTTATCAGTATTACAAAATATGCGCAGGAAACATTAGGGCATCAGTCATGCGCTGATCGATGTGATTTATTCTGTTCATGTTTGAAAGCAGATTCCAATTCTTATCTTCACAGTTTTTCCCATTCTTTTGTAAGCATTGGTCAGATACTCTGAATTTATAAGCTCAAAGCTTTTTGGATTACCGAACTAGCCTTTTTCACCCTGGGCATGTTGTTTACTGTGATTAACGTGTTCGTGATTATTCTTATCGCTATCATTGCGCCTGAACCACAAACACCCAAACCAATATGAAGATCAAGAACCACCTCTGTAATAACTTCGTCAACCGCCCATATGTGGAACCGAAGTCATCCTCCGCTCAGAATCACTGTTCAGTGATTGAGACGTCTTTTTTTAATGACGGCTGACAGCTGGCATTATCATATCACTGTAGCGCCTATGGTCACCGAGTGAGTCAAGCGGACCTTCCAGTTCTCCTTGTCTCACATAAGAGTATGCCGGTAAGTTATTCCCACTGTACAAAGCTCCGAAGCACCATACCTTTTTTTGAAGGCCCTTCTCGCATAGCGGCCAAGTTCTGAAATGAGGACAGCGAAGCTACATTATTAGAGCATTACGAATTTCATCATTACATGTAATGCACCCGAATTTGTCCAAGAATGTATTGTGCAACTGAGGCAAATTCGAAAAAAAAGGAAAAAATGTGAATTAACTTTACATTCTATTTTATCACATATATTTAGGTGATAACTTTAAACTTGAGCTGCTGTATCTTATACGTGTCACTGTAACCTAGTGTCTAAGAAATAACATCTTTCAATCTTCTTCTTCACCACCATTTCAGCTCAATATTTTGAATTGATACTAGTCGAAATTAGGCTGTAGGCACATTGATGGCAGGATGGGCCTCATTACTCTCGCTCGACCGAGAAGGAATGCTAGTGTGAACCTGAAAATTGATATTCTAGCTATAGCAAACTTCACCAACCCACTGCATACTGCCTGAAATGGGGCCACCGGCACCGCGTCCTGCTCGGTGAGCTGTCCGTAGTGCCGAATGGTTGGTGATGCAGGTCACCGGGAAGAAGGTTGCTTGTTTGATCTCCTCCAAAGACGTGTCAGGACAGATCATTGATGTTATTTTTCTCGCTCCACT
Source organism: Parelaphostrongylus tenuis (assembly GCA_019055375.1). Classification (NCBI taxonomy): domain Eukaryota; kingdom Metazoa; phylum Nematoda; class Chromadorea; order Rhabditida; family Metastrongylidae; genus Parelaphostrongylus; species Parelaphostrongylus tenuis. The sequence continues at coordinate 92,307 of JAHQIW010003484.1, forward strand.
TATGTTTACAGGTCAATAAATATTTGTCATATCATTACCATATCATATACTATATCGTTACAACGTAACAAAAGCGATTGAACAGAGTATTGATTATCAATTATTCACAACGTGCAAATTAAAATAACAAAGATGGCATTGAATATACAAATCACATATATATAAATCCATAATAACACCAATGATGCAGTCAAATAGTTCATTAACACGACAAAATATAGGGCAAATACGGAAACTACTTGAAATATCCACTTGTTGAATACGTACGAACAGCAATTATATAGTATAGCTAAAGAGATAGAAAGCTACAGAACACTCATAAATGTACTGTTCCTTGCAAAAGACCTGAAATAAACGCCCTTTAAGAAGATTATTTTACCATGTGCTTTCTTTTATTTGATTATATATTTGATCCGTCAGTACAACATTTTTTCCCATGCGCGGATCCCAGTACTTTCAATATTCAATTCGTTTATCGTCTTCTAAAACAGCGGAGAAGACTGGCTGAGTGAGTCTCCCTGCGATTTCGAGGATAGCCTTGCATAGCGTTCCATAGGGCGTTATTGTTGACTGCCGGAGAGAGTTGGGAGTGGAGGAGGAACGGGGGAGTGGGGCTCGGCTCCACGCGCGCCGCGACGAGCATCAAGACCACTCGATAAACACTGTGACGATGAAGTGACTTCTAATTCAAAACTTCACCACTGCGGCGATAAGGTGATTTCTAAATCGCGAATCTACTATGTAAGGCAGCGACTCCGCGATGAAGTTATTAAGTTCAAGTTTTGAGTCTATTTCAAATTATGGAGGCACTTCTTTGCTTCGTCACCGCTCGTTTTTCGTTAAGAGAGTAAACCGTTTAGCATGATGAGATAAAATTTCACAAAGCGCCGCTGATGTTTTTCAAATGCTTCATATGGAAGGCAAAATCTTATAAATTCAAAATCTGTCTCGAGCTTTCCAGAAGCCTGAATATCATTTATATCTTAGACAAAATAATACTTCCCAAGGCCGACTATCTATTAACCTTGGCATGCTTCAATAATTCCTAATTGTGTTCTTTGAGCCGAACCAGGTGTTCCATTGATTTTTATTCAACACCTGACATTTCGGCAGTTCGTCTTCTTCAGAACCTGGACAGCTCAATTTGTCTGCAATTCAACCAGTGAAGCAACTCCATTACTCCTTTAAAAGAAATCACCAGACCCAGATTTCTATCGCATCAAGCACAAATTCAACTATCAATATACTCACCGCTTTTTATGTGATCCACTGAATGATGCAAGTGGAGATCACCGGAAGGAGATCACATAGGCTCGTAATGCACTCTACCCACCAAAATAACAGTCTTATATGCTGACTCAAATCACGAGTGATCACGAGGCATTCCTCCCTGCGGTTTACAGTTAGATTGTTGGTGTTTATGCAAAATGCTTCCGAAATCTTTCGCGCTGATGTTTTGTGTTCCTGCGCAAGGATGATGACTTCGATGTGAAAATCTACTCCGCCATGCTTTTGTGCTCTATGTATCCCTAGCGGGGTGTTTCGACTATTTGACGTTTGTCAGCTAGGTGTTCTTCCATGCGAACACAGAGTGGCCTACCTGTTTCGCTAATATATTTATCGCTGCACATTTTGCAAGAGATTAGGTGGGCTGTACCCACGCCCATGCAATCACCGTCTCTGCCGTTAGGACATATTTTACAATCTCTCGTTATACAGAGACGGTCATAATAAGCGGTTTGCGAACTAACAGATTACTCTAAACCTCTCTCTTCAGAAAACGCTTTATAGCTCTACTTATCTCAATTGAAAAGAACGGGAGATATACGGAGTTTACCTTTACTAAAATTTCCATTGAAAGGCATACTGTTTCCTCTAAACATAAGCCGAGGGGTTACAAATTCATATTCATTAGAAATGGCTATTTACCGAGCCACCTTCACGAATTCTACTCTCTGCTCTTTTTCGATACACATATTGGCGACTATTCGAAAACCATTTTATACTAGCGCCTTTTTCATATGTGAGAGATGAGAGGAGAGATAATGAACCAAGATATTCCTATTTCTTGGCTCTTGGTACCACTCTGCTATGCAGCCGTTCTCGGTTACGTTTATCTGCACGTTCAAGAAATTGACCCATTTATCTTTTGGTATCTCACGAGTAAATCTTATGTACTCATACTGTTCATTCGTCAATCTAAAGCAAATATGCAGCTCCTCTTGAGTGAAACAGATAAGCAAACATTCATCTGTATATCTGCAGTAGAGTACTGTCTAGATATCGATTACTGGGTGTTTCCACTCTCGACATAAAGGCAATAGCCAGACTAGGTGGCACTTGCTGCCCCAATGCCAACCCTCTTATTTGAGCAGACAACAAGACCCCAACTAGGAGGTTCGTGGAAAATTTAGTAAATTTCCGGACAGCACTTTCAGAACTCTCATTCACTACAGCATGAAAAAGTTTCAGTCGAACCTCATCGAACTAGAGAAGCATGGCATGAAAAAGGTTCGAGAGTTGATAAGGGTATCTAAAATGAGTGGCTTGGAAGATTCCGTAAAAATCACAGACATCCCACGTGATACATTACGTCACCAATCGATTGAGAATCGCTGGACGACCTTCTATGCAAAACGTATTTGCGTTAATATGTCCTCATGGTAAAGACGGAGATTGCATCATTTGGCTATAATCTGCCAGATCCTTGTACGACGTCTGCTAAAGAATACATTGGCAAAGCAGGAAGACCATTTTAATCCGCATCAAGTGCATCAGTGCATCTAGACGGAAAATCGAACAGTCAAACAAGTAAGCCTTCAGGGGCGCACAAAGTAGAAAAACACAGCGATGTGGACTACGATGTGCTAGTAAGAATGCAGGAACAAGAATCAAAAACGTCGAAGCGAAAAACCTTCGAGGCTTTTGGATGATTCGCAAAAGTCCTAAAATGCATAGAAGGGAAGAATGCCTGAGCACAGCAAATGATATGGCTCCTTATCTCAGATTCATTTCCTAGTCTGAGCATGATTCATTTTTTCAGTCTGTAACGTTACCGATGACCTCTCCCATATAATTACTAAGAAGGTGGGCTTCTTCAAAGATGCCAGACTATTTGATTATTTTGTATTAGATTTTTGACGTATACGAGATATCCCGAATAACCATATATGGGATGATATAGCACGTTTAGGTTCCGACGAAAGCAGGGCGCCGAAACGTTAGCTATCAATTTTGAGAAAGAAGACATAATAAGCTCGTGCAAGTTTTAATTGTAGAAAAGGACAATTTCGACAGTCGTCAGTGTCTTAGTACTCCCACGGCTTGCATAGCTGCATACAGTTGGAATGAAAGCTCCTCCAAGTTAATTTTTTTAACCAGCAAAAAAATCGATTCTTCAGTGTTTTGGAAAGCCAACTTCGTAGCTCGTACCTGATGCTGGTGCCCCAACAGCTTCGATCAGCCTGGAAGCAAAACTAGCTACGAACCACCGCAACACCAGAAACTGACTCATGATTCAACTCAAGGATGCGAGTGGGTCTTCGAGAAAATCTATTTGGAAGGTTCCAGTCAACATATAACGTTCATGAAAAAAGAAAACAAATCTGTGCTTGTTCATCCCGATAAAGCAAACAATTCTTGGCAAGCAACTGAAAGTCTTTTAGAATAGAAGGAAAACTATCAAACGACACTGGAGTTGAAGCCGTCAGAATTAATGCTATTCACTGAAGAAGTTTCTCACATTTTTTCCTGTGAGCGATAAATTAGTTACTGTGTGGATGTGTTTTGAAGAGTTTTGAAGAATGGAACAAAGTCGCTACTCACAACTGTCTTTATTTTTCCACTTTTTTTTTACTGGAGGGGCTATGTCTAGTGAATCATATTTGCTCCAGGGTGATATGATCCTTAGATGCATTATCGTGGACACCACCGCGACGGAAATTTGCGCTGAAGCTAAGTGAGGATATGTAAGAATCCAAACATGACCGCAAAATTTGCAGCTCTTTCAGCGAGCACTTAACAGTATCAGGAATACTTTTAAGCTTCATTCTTTTCTATACAATTTCGGAAAGAATACGGACAGGTTCTCGGCTCCTACATGATCCGTGAGCGGAAGCCCCGGCGAGCACCCGGCGCCGAAACCCATTTTTGGAAACGACATCATGAAGATCAGAAGAAGACCTTGCAAGGTTACATCAGGAAACAAGGAAATATCATAAGCACGAGCAGCAATATAAAGGATAAAGGATAAAGCTCTTGGCGTTGATCAATCCCTGAGGGATGCACTATGCATTCGACTTCAATTTTTAACTTCGTTTGAGGTGACTGAATGCATATCTGGCCTTTACAATGACTCGCGGAGGTCTCCCGCTGAACCGAGTCAGTGCTGCTTATCCTCCCAGATAAGTCTGAGACCTGTCTGGTACCAATTTACCGACCCCGTAGGGATGGATGGCTTGGTGAGCCATGAGCGCGAGATCGAACCATTGACCTCGTGTGCGACGCAGGGCACCTCTAACCACTGCGCCACATGCGCTCCTGAGCAGGAATATACCATTTGGAATATGTGCTGGGGTCTGCTGCAGGTCACAAATATTATCACGTTCAAAAGTGATGTGGCAAAATGTAGTAAACTGATCGGTTTGTATGTCGCATCGGATTCGTTAGGAATGCACTTTTTTCTGCATTTGGTGCCGTCAGGTGAACTAAAATTGAACCGCTTGTGTTTGAGCGAATCATCCATTTAACCACTCACTATTGAAACATCAAACCAGCATAAGTTATCATGTGGTAGTTATGTACTTCTCAAGTAGTTATCGCAGTAGTGAAATAAATCGCACTGAAGTATACAGTTTGATGAATTTGAAAAAAGCACCTTTTTAGAAGTAACGAGAAATTTGCAAAAGAAAATTGCAAACAGATCTCCATTCCGTTTGACAAAAAAATGCTCCCAACTTCGCCTCACAGATGTTTGTGAAGTAACTAGTTGGAAATGAATTACAAGGTGAAGAAAAAAAATAAAAACATTATGACAATGACCATTGAACACTACCGTAGACGTAATAATATAACAAAAACAAATACAAATATTGCAGCAAAATATTAACATACAATAAATAGAGATATGCATTCTATTAAGCAATAAACCAACAAACATTAAATAGATAGAAGTTCACATTTCATACCGTAGAACTTGAGTGCTGTTGAATTATCAGAAAGGATCGTTTTTTTCGCGAAGTTTGCCATATCTGCTGTAGAAATTAAATATCCTGAATAATTCATCAAGTTATACGTTTACTGCAACATAACTCTAAACACTCCTTGTTGAAAGCGTGGCTGATGAACCACCGAATAATCAAAATAATATGATCTGGTAAGTTGGCTCTGAGAAAGACAAAATCACCATGTGTACGATTTTAACAGCGATCATGGGAAACATCTCTGCATTATTACAAGCTTATTCCCGCTAAGTGAATAGTGTTGGAGCTCTGATTACCAGAATTGATAGAACTCTTCTATTGCTTTTATCCTTGTGTTCCTATTACAATCAAATTCTTCAAATCTAGCAAGGAAGCGCAGTAATTCCTCAAAATATGAGCGAACAAATGCTCTTGTGAATTTATTTGCGAATTTCTGCTTTTCCAAAACAAACAGCAACTCCAAGTTCATCATAGAGCTCTTTAATGCAGTTGCTCTGTTATTGACCAATCAACAGCCATGTGATTTGAAGCTTTATTTCCGTTGTAAAGCTACAGCAAATTTTGGTTATATAAAACTATTTGTGTCCAATAAATCACATTCAGGTTTTTTCCGCCCATAGTTCCGGATGCCGAGAAGAAAGGTGATCCAAATGAACCCGATATCAACATTCGCACCGTTCTGTTCAATACATCTTGTCACATCATTCGCGATCACTTTGCCATGATGTTTGTGGCCCACATAGATTTTTCCAGGCACATCGATTTATTTGAAAAAGAATACAGTTACAGATCGAGAGAGCTCCTGGAGTTGTCAAGTGTGTGCCATTTATAGCCAGTATATCCACCGTGCTCGCATCTGTTTCGTACACCCTTTGTCTTGACCCTTCAGTACATTGCAAATTCCCTTCACTGTGTTGCCGACGGTGATGCAGGCGAGTAGATTAGTCATCTTTCTGGAGGAAGTTATAAGTATTAAAAGACACTTTCATCGATCAGAGTGTAAAGCTGAAAAAAGGCTAAAACTAGTTCCGTAATGATTGTTGTACTTAAGTCTGCAATCTGTCAGATGGTTGTTTCATAAAAGACCCACGCTTGCCCTCTGGTCTAACAGACATCTGGCAATTCATTGGTTATAATTGATAGTAACATTGAGTTGACCTAAAATGGTCGAGAATATAGCGTCGGGTAGAAGTGCGCTACTACCTTGGCGTTCGAGATTATCGTGAGCTTGTAGGGCAAATCTTTTCACCAGTTCGTAGAAGTTAATTGCAGTGTTTGGAAATGCTTTGAATAGGAATATGTAGGGCTATACAATATAAACACTGGAGGCTGAAGTAGTGCCAAATATTTTAGGTTGCCTCCTCTGCCTCTGTTTTTCGTGACTTCGCGGAAAGAGAAAATTCTCAGTTTGAGAGTATCAAACTTGCCGTTTGCATCACGAGGCGTTTCACAAACCCTCTTGCTGCTGCCTGGCTAGGTGCAGTACCACTGAAACGGCTCTGAACAATGGACGTGGAAGAATAGACCATCGGAACACGCAGAGCTGTGGAGCCACTGACAGCGAGGATTCTAGTGCTTGATGTAGACATTTTATGGCTTCTGTAATAAATGATTAGAAATGTAATTTCAGTCTCAGGCCTTTTTCTTCTCTTCTCTTGTTTTTCATCTTTGAGAGTTGTCCCTTTTTTTCTTTCTAGTAATGTAATCCTTTTATAAGAATAATGAAACGACAGCCTTTGAACACTATTGACGTGCTACATACACTAACTCTGATTAGATCTCGTAAGCATCTACTTGAATTTGGGAGTATGTGCAGTAGCTTAGAAATTTTCTGCTCATATCTTGACTTGCAGGAATTACTCTACATGCGAACACTGTCGAGATTGTTGCCAGTAGTGAAATAATAAAGAAATGGGTCGGAAGTCTCGTCATGCTTGTGAGAAAATCGATTTACGGCTCTTGAAAAGCTAGGCAATATCGCAGTATGAATAAGAACTAAGGGTTCTTGTTAATTAGGAGGAGACAAATGAAAATCCGATCTAACTCGCTGGAGAGAAACTTTTTACAGGAGTATTAATAACCATTTCAAATTTGGGACTTGAGGCTACAGCCCCACGTCGCCGGTTTTGAAACACCCTTCATTAAGTTGTAACATTCAGAATAAGATCATATCCCATGAAATCATGTGTTTCTTCTCTTATCTCGCTTATATTTCGCTGGACAAAACTCTTCCTTGGAGTGTTAGTAAGTCAAACTATAGAACAAGCTGCAAAAACTCAATGTGTTTGCCTTACAAAGAGCTGCTTTGATCTATTGATCTTTTCTGATCTTTTGATTTGCGCTTAAAACCTCGCCGGATAGAGCTCTTTCTCCAGACTCTTAGTAATCATCTGATAGCGTTATGTTTCTGATCTTAGCCATGTGCTCATTTTTTGGAATTGCAGCTTAGTAGGAAAGATAGGATAGAGTTTTACATTTTTGGTAATGTTGTTCACGTGCTCTTCGAAAAGGCGAGTGCCATGGCAGGGAGCGTGACAGGGGCGGGGCAAGGCGGGACTATCGATATTTTGTTATTTAATTGAAAAATCTTCCCCAGTTTTGAAGGAGCTCCTAATGAAACGGCTTGATAAGATACTACGAAAATTTTATACACGTTGATATGTTTTTCTACACGTTGATATGCTCCGCTTCCAGCGAATCATACGTTTGATGAATATGATGGCGAAAGGCGAGTATGAAGCATTATTTTTGATTTGGATGCTACAGGCCATTAAGGGGTGTTTTGAAAATCCACGGTTTGGAGCTGTAGCGGCAAGTCTCAGCTTTGGAATGGTTACTGACAATACTGGAAAATTTCTTCCTATGAGAACGAGGTCGGTTTTTCATTTGCCCTCCCCCCCCTTCCCCCCCTAATCACAATGAACCGTACAAAGTGTTCTAATTTTGCTACAGAATCTACAAAACATCAGTGGATTTGGTGCTCAGCCTATACGCAACCTATAAAAAAAGCTCAGAAGCTTTTGTGAAGTTTTCCTAAAGGTCTGAAACCCTTTCAGCTGGTTCAGTTCAAAACAAGACGCTTTGAAACAGTATGTGGTGGTTCTGCTGTTTCCAAGCACAAGAAAAAGATACTGAGAAGGAATAGATGGAAAAATTTTTATGGAAAACAAGGCGATTGAAGAAGATACTTAACAAGAAAAGACACTGAATGTGCTATTTCTCCAGGTGGCACGGTTTGAATTTGATTCCCACCATAGCATTCAGTATTCTGCGACACAAAGTTGTTTTCCACATATAGAAAGTACTCGCAGTGGTGCAAACGCCGCCTTAAGAGCATTCCTTCATGAGAAATTTGTGAATGAAGACGTCATCGAGAAAACAAAGCACGACTTCCGCTGCGCAACTATTTTGTAGCGACTCTGTAGGTGACAAAAACTGCATCTAATGAGTTGATAATGTTGTTAGAGTCACTCACAGCTACGCCTTCATTTCATTTTTGACGAAGGGAAGAACTGAAAAAGAAGAAATGCAGGAATTTACCGGTTTCACATAACGGCCGGAACTGAAATGATGCCCAGAGTTCACTAGTGTGATAAGGCGAAGAGAATCGCATCAGTATTGGGCGCCGAAGAAGCAAGTGCATGAAGGTATCGGATCTTGCCATGAGGCAAATAAATCTTATATTTGATGGTTTGTCATTCTATTGAGATGAAAACATAACTTGATATTGTAGGGAATGTGATTGAAATGGAACTGAGCTGAAGCCTCTTACTCAGTTTTCAAACGTTCCAAACTTCTCATCATATGAATGTTGAGAAACGCCTTCAATTTCTCACAATTTGTGTGCACTTGTGCTGATAAACCAAATTTCTTATTGCACTTCCCAGATAGTGAAGTCTTATTGATATCGATGTAACGGTCGCATTCTTTAGTTATTTATCTTATAACTTCAGATGTTTCAGAAAGGAACACTCGAAGAATCCAAAGTGATGCATTTTTACGATGTGAGCAATTCTACTCATTCGTATTTTGGGTTTCCGAAGTGCCCCCGAAATCGATTCAATTGGTAGACATTTATAGATTTTCTAATTATCAACTAGATACCTCTTCGCTCAAATGAGTGTCACTACGATGACACCATTTAAGTAGATTGAGTTGCTTGCAGAAAATAAATAACTCTGCCTTATTTAAATTCAGCTAGTAAACAGGGATTGACCAACATGAATTACTAAAGTTCTCAATTGTAGGTTTCGCGGATGGCAAATGGAAAGCATCGTAAGCGTTGCAAAATCATCGGCTTTTTCATGAATTATGACCGCCGATTTTAGATGAATGAGTGCCGTTCGATTATGGCGGCGCCACTTGGGGCCTCGGTAAAAGCGTATTTTTTGCTGTCACTGACGAATGTATGATTATTTGATAGCTTAAATCAAGTGAATTTCTAAGGTATACTTCATTTCTCATATTACTTGTTTCTGATGCAGCGCCCGTCAAAATGATGGACAAGTAGAGTGGGCTTCACACATTTGAAATACCGTTGTTTTGAGCACCCTTCAGAAACGATGGTGGTTTTGATTTTTCCGAGTTGATTTTAGCTTAATCAATAGCTCAATCAATATAGCTCCAGTGATATACTTAGGTTCTAAATGAATCCTTTCAATTCGCTGTAACAACCGAAATAAAAGTATGTTTTACACCTGAGGCGCTTCAACGCGTCTTTTGTCGAGTGAGCATTTCCCTCAGACATTTAGAAACCATTAGAGATTGTTTAGATAGACCAATCTTGTTTACACAGAGGAAAAACAATGCCGGACGTGTGCTCTCCCAATAATGGACCTTTGGAGGAGTCTGTCGTGAGACAAGACAATGCTTCTTGGTAGCGTTCCAAATCGCACAGCACCATCTTTCTGGCTGCTATCAAAAACAACGTTGCCCAAAGTTTTACGATATATCCGATTGTTGAAAAGGGTACATAGCTGAAGGTATACAAAAGCTGGTCTCCAGCACTTCGTGGTTAACCATCATCACAGTTTTGTAGGTCCACACACAGGTACTCACCCTCAAACGGTTGGAAGGATGTGGGGATCTGCAAAACGGCGCAATAGGACGCACCAAGGAACCGCACGCCATTTTTTGAAGTTTTACTTGGTAGAGTTCATGTGACGTAAAGTGATCGTAGGTAAGATTATGTGATTGTTGCGACCTTCCGTTTATTTTTTGCCAATGTCCCATTTATAATCTACATTGTCGATTTGGGTGGCGATGTCTTTAAATCACTCTTGGATGCGATCATAGTTTTTCTGGCTTCCTGAACAGTAATCTACATTTTATTGCATGTTTGTCAATATTTGAAACGCTACAAAATATTTTCAACAAATTTTTCTTTCTGAAAAAGCACATGGACATGTAGAAAAATTCTGGAGCGTTGGAGAGATCTCTGATTTTCATTAAAAAATCCTCATGTGATTTATGCAGCGGAATGATGCAGCTGTACACACACCCTAGCCGAGTAGAAGTGCTCACGGAGTGTGAAACCCAATATTCTTTCGGTCGTTACAATGCTCGAAGAAACCTTTTCCGAATGCCATATATACCACTTCAAATGAAAACATTTCTCTATGTAACGGTAGAGAGCTCCTTACAACAAAACTTTTGTCCAGTGAGAAATCTTCAAATGAGAAACAAAATCCTATTCTGACTGGTATGGCCCCAAAAATGAGCTATTTGACAAATCAAACATGTCAATGGAATACACTCGAGCTTTCGATAAACTACAGAAACGTTTTGCAAAAGCAAAAGTACCTTTTTACCGAAGGCATCAAGTGGCGCTCCTATAATAGAACAGTACCCTCCCGTATTAGCAATCAAATGATGTGATAACACGAGGTTCTTTTTATTTAACCGCTTTTAGCGGTGGTATGATTTTACAAATATATACCCATTGATGTAGAGTGATGTGCAAAACTATCGCGTCAGGCGGGACTACAACCCGCATTTCACTCTTTCCGGGAATGCCTTCCCTATCCGTTGCACTACTGACGCCCATTTTGCACATCGCTCTTTCTACTCTACAGCGCATTTATCTGTCAGCCGCCAGCAGTCAGCGACCTATTCGTAACATCATATCACTGCTAGAAGCTATTAAATAAAAAGAATCGCGTTTGATCTTTGATCCCAATATCTGTCAGCGTGAGTGGGTTCTATGTCGAGACCGACTACCCGGCCTAGGCTCGTTGACAGCTGGCGACTGCAGATAGGTGAGCTGTAGAGTAGAAAGAGCGATGTGCAAAATGGGCGTCAGTAGTGTAATGGACACAGCACGCATTCCCGGAAAGAGTGAGGTGCGGGTTCTAGTCCCGCTTGACTCGAAAGTTTTGATCATCACTCTACATCAAATGATGTGATAGTATCTCGTTCTTATAGCTGATTTACTAGGCGAGAACGCCTATGTTGCACCATTCTTCTGGCACCTTGAGTACAGCGCAATACCAAGTTGGCAAAATTCAGTCAATGTTCTCATAAAAGTGATTCAACCAAGACGATAAGAACCATATGTTTCGCCGCCTAATTTTGCATGGTGATGCTATGCAATAAGCGTGAGGTCATTTCAGTGTTGGCGGAGCCCACAATGGAAGAAAAGCATTGGAATACCACTCCATCCGTAAGTTTCAATTACCAGCCGAGATCCATTGTCTGAAAAGTGGTGATGGACTAGTGTCATTGTACACTGTGTCATCACCACATATGCTTCCCTCCTTGCTGTAATGCAGGGCTTAATGTGAGGCAGGGGTCACTAACGAGGAGGCCGAAACCTCCGAAACATCGGTGTATGGCCCTGGCGTACCATCTCGTTTAAACTGTAGACATTCTTTTTTCTTGAAACTCAAATGTTAATTGGCCACCACAACACTGCAAAAAATAAGCAACTATAGAGATTTCGAGTTAGACTGAACGTTGTTCAATGTTCGTTATTTGCAATGATCAAGACATCAGCAGACCTCTTTGGTCACTTCAGTTGCTTGAGCGCTAAGGGTAGTGTTGTTCGCTTACAGTAATAACCGCTCATTAAAACTTAAACGTTTACACAATTGATATTCATAAGACGATGACTTATGTGTGTTATCCAAGGGTAAGGAGCTTGATTTCGTTACCGAAAGCGCTGACATCGCCGTGTGAGTAGTTTTGCACTACTGCCCAAGAATATGAAGATATCTTTCAGTTCGAGTATGTCGACAAAATTCCTCGAGTCCAATCGCAAGATATTATGGTTTTTTCTTGCGAGTGACATATTGAAATTACACTTAACGATGTTGAAGCATCGCTTTTTATGTGAAATGGATTTACGTGAGTAAATGAGCAGTTTTGTGTCGTTTTTACTGAATTGCTGAGAGACGAGCAATTTCGTCGTCACATTCTTCTTCCGCTTTCAATAAAATTTGTAATTTTAAGTTAACTTCGGTCAATAATAAATCAGCACCATTGCTTTTTCTATGAATTGAAGCGATTAATGAATTTTCAGATCCTATTGCCCTGCAGGAGCAGCCGGAAATTCTTGCAATGAAGCTGGCCTAGCCAATGGCTCTCGGTTTGCTACACAAGACTAACTTTAATGCTGCCCAAAGCCTTTCTTTTTTCAAAGGAAAATACCAGATGCTTGCGAAAAGGATCATACACCCAGCTGTTACTGAACATTTCCTCCTATGCTCCTGATGTTTCTGCAGTCAATCGATAGCATGAAGATTTTGATTTTAATACTACGCTTGCTGTTTTGGAAATAATTCCTCAGTTCTTGTAATAAAAAAGTGATGACCTTTTACAATCACAATCCAATTTCTCTAATTCATAGCGGATTTTTTGGGCTTACATAAATAGATTTAGATTCTTGCAAGCTTTTTTGCCAAAAAGACTCAAATTATCATTGAAAGAACTATTGTAAATGTGTTTCTAAAAAGAATAACGCTCAACTGTCTTGAAAACCCTAGTTTTCGGAATGATTTCTGCCGCTGCAACCGCCTATTAAAGATTGCGCTCGTGACCCTGTGATTTTTTCTAGAAAAGACCTATTACACCAGATTATTAGCATTCAATCGGTAGTTTGAAAAACGGAAATTTGACAATCAAGGTTCGCTTTTGGAGAGGACATTTTCTGCTTGTTCTACCAGCATGTGGCACAGTGGTCAGAGGTGCTCTGCGTCGCACACGATGTCAATGGTTCGATCTCGCGCTCATGGCTCACCAAGCCATGCATCCATCCTGGGTCGGTAAATCGGTACCAGAGCAGCACTGACTCGGTTCAGCTAGAAGCTACCGCGAGTTACTGTAGAGGCCAAACGAAATTTGAAATTGAAGACGAATGCATGGCGCATCCCTCAGGGAATGATCAACACCGAGAGCTTTATCCTTTAGAGCTTTATCTACCAGCGAAAAAACGACAATATTCTGCGTCTGCAGCAATCATCTCGTCCTTGCAGCTTGCAGCGGATTTATCGATACGTATATAGTAGAATTTTACTTTGTGGAAATCTCATTGATACGAAAATTTGGTGAATTTTTCAAATTTGAGAACTTCTATAAACGCGGTTTAAGTAAGAAGAACGTTTGGTTGTCTTAGAAATTCCTCGTCTCAACTACGAAAAATAAATTCTTGTGATATATATGCATACTTCTCAAAACAAATTTGCGGCTTTATCATAGTTTGCAAGTAATTGACCCTTTTTTCCTCTACTTCATTACAATGTCTCACAACGATACGCACACTTCTTTTCCAGCAAGACATCGCAGTGATCATCAGCAGCTTCACCATGTCTACATTCTGCACAATTTGCGATAGTGTTATAGAATATAGATTTCCTGATATAGATTGACACTGCATCTTGTTGCGAAAAAGGAACTGCCACACTTTGTGATCTGTGTGCAACAGCCAATCCAACACCCTGTCAAGGTAGTTGCATCGACTGTGGGAAGAGCAGAAATGTGTACCTTAGCAGTGGGTGAAACCTGGTGTGCTGAGACAACGGTAAAATGCGAAATCCCATTTGCTGCTAGTTCTACTAGAAGCAAATGTCCCTTTATGAAGAAATCCATTGTAATACCTAGGTATCGTTTCTTCCCTTTTCCGGATACCATAGCTATGATTAAAGAGGTTATGGTTAAAGTCTTGTAATGTAAACAGTGAGTTTTCAGATCTTAGGTTTTGAGGTTGCAACTTTTGTTTGCAAAATTCTTGAAAATCTTAGGCGGCATGTGGGAATTTTCACATTTAGGCCTATATGTTTTCACGTTTGAGCAGGTCCACGTATTCTTACATATAAAATATTTTTATTCTTCGATTTTTCTTTACTTTTCTGTTTATACTTCGAATTTAGACAATTTCTGATAAACTATTTCAACAAGCACAGAAATTTGCTCTTCAGGTCTTCGATGTTCTTGAACGCCAGGCTCCTAGCGCTCTCCTTCCCGATGTCGTAATCTCAGCCATATTGGCTCAACTTATTGTTGAGATTAGCTACACACCACTGAACTGTCTAACTGGTTACTGGCCCAGAAGAGATGTGTGAGTCTTTAGTATTGAGCAACCATTCAAAAGTGCTCAGGCAAAAATGCAACAGGCATCTAAACTTAAAATGTTCACTATTCTAAAAGAAGCGCTTACTATTCCAGGTAAATTGGACTGTTTTTGAATGGGATGCTGAAAATTTTCGAAGTATGAAGAAGACTATTGTAGTGACCTCAAAATTTCAAATCAGTGCCATTTTTCAGACGAGTTCATTTTTCTTTCCATAAAGACGAAAAGTACTTATATGTTAGACGGCGACAAATTCAAAGCGATCTCATTTTTCATAGGAGTGCTAGTAAGCATTCGGAAGTTTAAATCTCTAGCTACAACTCCACGTCACAAGTTTCAGAAAATCTTTCATAACGATGGAGCATCCAAAATGAAATTGTGTTTCATACTCACCTTTTCCTTCATTTATGTCATTCACGTAAGTCGCTAGAAGCACGAACAGCATTTCAGCATGCAGAGGATTTTCCGTAGTATCAGAATCTGCGTTTTTATCTGAAGTTCTATCGATGAGGTGAAAAAATCCTCTATTGTATAACAATACTTCGAACGCGATCGATCGCCCTGCCCCTGCCCCACCTCCCAACTCCGTGAGTTGGCAAGTTAACTAAGTCGTCGAAAATGTAAAATTTGATTTCATTTGCCTGCAAACGAGATTTCCAGAAAATAAGCGCAACGTCGGAACATTTGTTATTGTGTTATGAATAGGAATAATTAGGAGAAATCAACACTTAGATTAATATGATCTTTGTCTACACTCAGGAGGCCAGAAGTACCTAAATGATTCCAATACCATCACCTAATCATAAATAAAGATTACATTGATAATAGTCTGTCTAGAGTTCTAGAAAATGCTTGTAAAACATTTACTTATGCCGATATTCATATATACTAATACACCGAGCAAAGACAGAACTAATAGTCAAAGTACTCCCTCCAACTTCAAGCACTTCCTGCCACTTTCATGGCAAAAGGTAGATTCCGTGAGCATAAAATTGATTGATTGATAATTCGTTCACTTGCCACCGTTGCAATTGAACCCAGCAGCCATTTCTGCACCTACAACAAACTAATTTGCTCGCATGTTAATTCCTTGAAATAAGTAGTTAAATTATAAACCAATCAAAGCGGGAGAAGTCGAGCATCCAAATGAGCCCAAAAACACAAGAAATGACCGGCACTTAGAAAAGTTTCAAGCATTTTCGCAGAACTTTCTCTCCAGCCTATCACTATGAGGGTGAAAGCCGAAAAATTGCTACCCACAATCATCTAGCGCCACATAAATTCCGTCAAGTTATTTCTTCTTCAGTCTGCGGCAAAGTAAAAAGGATCATAGCCGAGTAAAATGTGAACGAAAGCCACAGGGACGACTTGTTGGCAAGATAATCTGATGAGTCCAATAAAGGAAGCTACAGCGACGACTTGTTATCAAACAGGTAAATTGCCTGTTCTACCGCGTAACTAAATAGTGATGGTGTTAAAAAGTGAGGCGACTATTGTTATTTCATTGCAGATTTTTTCATCGCAACGGCAGAAACTTTAAGTAAAGACGTATGATCCTGATACTACGGAAATTCTCTACAGGCTGACTTGCTTTTCGTGCTTCCAACGATTAATACATAAGACAAAAATGAGAGCGAAAACGAGTTCAAAACATAAGTTTATTTTGGATCTTACAGTGTTAAAAAAGGGTGTTTTGGAAATTGGCAGTGTGGAGTTGTAGCCAAAGATTGAAGCTTCCAAATGATTGATAACACTTCTATGAAAGTTACTTGTCCCGCTAATAAGATTGGTTTGGAAATCTGTCGCCGTCTAACATATGTTCAGATAAAGTATCATACATGGTAAGTATAATTTGAAAGATTAAAAATAGCAGAAAAACAGTACTCTAAAGTGTCTTTAATCTCTTTGTAATGCAAGAACGTGTCTTCATGTGACAAAAAGAATTTTGCAGTCATCCTCTGAAACATGGATGAGACCTATTGCATTATCGTCGGCAACACGGTGACAGGAATTTGCACTGTAAAGATGAATGAGAATAAAAAGTGTAATATGCCAATGGGTGATATGGTGCAAATAACGACTATTAACGGCACACACCTGACGATTTCAGGAACATTCTCGTTTAGAATGTTTTCTTTTTTGTAGAACTTTGTTTTTCAAAACATTTTTTGTAGACCACAATATCATCATGGCAATTTGGTCCAAAGCGATGTGGCAAAGTGTAGTGGATAGAGCTGTTCGAGTGTTGGCATCAGGGCCGTTTGGATCTCCCTTTCTTTCGGCAAGAGCGACTGTTGGTGGTAACTGAAGTTGGGCTATGATATGTTTCGAGTCAGACATTTATAAAAGTTCGATATTTATATATTAGCAATGGATGGAGCAGCAATAAAATATATCATAAGACATATCATATGAGTATCGATTGGTAAGAGTAGTGCAAAAAATTACATGTGAGTCGACAATGTGAAGAGGTTCGGTTTAAGAACTTTTTCAGAGCAGTTGAAAAGTTTGCGAAGAGCAAGGTATCAGAAGAACACTCTCTGCTGAACCTTGGAAAAACGCTGATATCATTCTCTTCCTCAATCTATAATGTAACTAGAGGACGAAAGATCATGAAGACAAGGGCATGAACTGTGTGAAAATAGCAATGAATAACACAAACATACATATCAATATAATGAAAAGAAAATAATATAAGTAACAGAGTGCAGTAGCACTGGAACAAGTGGTACTGTTCTATTATGGTGACGCCACTTGAGGCCATCTGCAAAAGGTTTCTGTAGTTAATCGATAGCTAAAATCAAATAAATTACAATAGCATGTTTGATTTTCAAATAGCTTATTTTTGGCGCCGTAGCAGCCAAAATGAAATTTTGCTTTTCATTCGAAGAATTCTCATTGGATAAAAGCTTTCTTGTAACGAACTTTTAGTCGTCAGATGGAAAAAATTTCTACAATAATAATGATAAATTTGGCTTCCGGAAAGGACTTCTTCGAGTTTTGTAACGACCGAAAGAATATTGGGTCACACTCAGTGAGCACTTCTAGTCGGCTAGGGTGTGTGTACAGCTGTAACGCCAATCCGCTACATAAATCACATGAGGATTTTTTGATGAAAATCAGAGATCTTTCCGACGTTCCAGAATTTTTCTACATGTCCGTGTGCTTTTCATAGAAAAAAAGATTTCTTGAAAATAATTTATCGTTTTCAAAGATTGACAAACTCACTATGAAATATAGATCATTGTTCAGGAGGCCAGAAAGAATGCTCATGATTAAGTGAAATCTATGAGCATCAAAAACAGTTGAAAGCAGTTGACTTGTAATGACTAATCAATGTGGGGAATGCTGAGATGGCTCGTCAACCAGAGGCCAGTATTGCGGGACTCATTCACATACCTGCGAACTCTTAAGAAAAGTTCTTGTCCAGCAGAAAGGATTGTTTCTACATTCCCTGCTGAACAACCGAAATAAACTCATTTTATATTAAGGGCATCGTCGGAGAGAAATGACAGGCGGTTCTGCTCTGTCGAGGAAAAATGGAAAAACGACGTCTTCTACTCACAAAAAACATTCCACCGCACACTGAGTAAACATTCAAAAACTTCGATCTCTAGCTACTGCACTTTGCAGTCGTTTTGTGACAAAGCCTTTTTTGAAGCTGTTATAAAGGAAAACATTCATATTTCTCACGCATGTTTCCTCGCAGACCATAATTGGTACGCGAATTACGAGTATCCATCCGATAACATAGGTTTTGGCGTAATTCTGTGCTAAATCTCTGATATATTATTCACTGCAGCGTGGTAAGGGATTGAGATTACATAGGCGGGCATTGTTTATTGATTGATCTATGGGTGGGAAGGAGGACAGGAGGGGCTATGTGCACATGGTCGGTGCAGAACATAATTTTATTCTACATGCTACAGCATTATGAAAAGGTCTTATTTAAAAGAAGCATGTAGCGCAGTCTTTACACATTTGAGAATTTCGAATGGATGCCAACACTCTTAAAGGAAGTTCTTGCCCAGCGAAAGAGATCGTTTCTCCAATCCCCGCCGGTTAACCGAAATGAATCCATTGCGCCATAAGAGTATTATCAGAGGCAAACAACAGGCGACATCTCACATAAAGCAACTCAGCGATCTGTTCCTTTCGTGGGAGAGAATAATCCAGTCATCGTTCACCCATCAATCTCTCCTATTCGTAATGTCCACAATGTGGAGCTTTCGACATATTTTCAAATTCGTTTATACATTAGCGATGAAGGAGGCAAGCTGTTCCAGATGAGCCTGCTGCTAGAACTCACAAATAGGAATTGCAAGACTGCATATAGATCGGGAAAAAGTGTGTGCATCAACGAGTCTTTCTGATCGTCTGGAGATTGTACACTGCCTTCATCTAGAAAATCAGATAGGGATTGGGTAGTTTAGCTAGGACGTTCATACCATAAGGGTATATGATTGCTTCAAAAATTTTTGAGGTCATTTGTTGTTGAATGACACAGACTGCGTGTGTTGATGATAACTGCGTTGAAAAATGAAGATCAAATATAAGGAGTGAAAGAAATGAAAGGTCAGGATCAGGAATGCAATTTTTTCTAGAGAACTACTCCACAAATTGATGACCATAAATCCTTCGAAGCCTGCTCCTACTGCTAATGTGACACTTGACGTGACATAAGCTTTTTTTCAAAACAGTACTTTCTTCATATCCAATTTTTATTACCTCGGCATGGATTGTAAATGTATTGCTTTATTCATAAGTTTACATAGGTTTGCAGACTTATTTTTGAACTTCTTAGTGGAAACGCCTTCTTAAAACTTTTCGTTGAGTGTTTATGGTAATCATTTCCTCTTAAATTGTAGATTTTTGGCGTCGTCAAATGAGCTCGATTCGAACACAGTGGAACACTGTTTAGGAATGGATTACCGTCATTTAGCACAACTCCCCCATGCAAACTATTTCAAATCTCGAGACAGAACTTGAAAGTGTACTCTGAAGCTCTGAAGAGACAAAGTGACAGAAGAGTTCATCATCAAAGTGTTACTACTAAGGCTGTAATAACTTCGTCTGCTAACAAGGACAAGTCTTAGAGATTTACAAATGTGATTTGTTGCCATTAAGGTTAATAGAAAGAGTACTAATCAGTTGACAGACGCAAGATCATCGCTTAGAAAAGTTGAATTCTACTAAACTCTGATGCACTCAGTCAGTTTTATCTAGAAAAAAATTGTTCTTATGCAAATAAACTATGCAAAAAGTATACCTTAGAATCCTCGTAAACAAATGTACACTTGTAAGTGAAGACAGATCGTTCGAGAAGTGCTTTACTGCAGTACTGATACGACGCGTCTATGGACACCTACACAACAGCGAAAAATGATTGTGAGCACCTTAGTGGCGCTTAAAATAATAAAGGTGCTAATCTGCTGGCCAAACATATTCTCATAGTAATCTCGTCCTAATTTTAAAATCTCAGGAATACTGAATAGAGACTTTAAAGTCAAATGATAGTGAATTTAAAATTACGCATTCAATCAAGAGGCATATCTACTTTCATTAGTAGGATGGGCGTGATGTTGTTCCTGCTCCTGGAATAGGAACTGTTTGGAAATCATTGCTTACTTTGACAATAAGGCGGCAACAGAGGTGAATTTTATCCATCGTCATAAATTCTCTGACTAACCACAGTATCGCATCAAGCGCAAGTAGAATGTTGTGACAAAAACTGTTCGCCGCTCAGCAATTCGGTTGAAAGGGACGGGATGCCTATTCAGCTATGCAAACTGTTCATTATAGACTCAACCAATGATTGAACATTGCTAGCTGTGCTTTCAATTCGCAATTCATGAGCTAAAAACATATCACTTTACTTTCCAAATAGAGGAATTCTCTTCATGATATTTGATTTGAGAGAATCGTAGCTTTCCATGACTGGTAATGCCATCCTAGAGATCAGAAGGTTCCTTAGAAGTTAATTTCTTATTAGTGCAGTCCGTGATAATGGATGTAGAGAATGACATGCTCTGAAATATGGTGTAATTTACACTCATACACTCCGTATTGAAGATGTTGCAGTACCAATGAAAAGTCATTTTTAAGTAAGCGAACACCATCTTGAGCATTTGAGAAGACTAGACCATGGTCACCACAAGCACCGCAAAATCACAGGGTCATAATAAATCCAGAACTTCTCTAGCAATCAGTTTTCACTAATGAATTCGAAAACTAATTTCTTTCACTATATAGTTTGATACACACAGCGAAGAAAAAAGGCTCTAGAAAGGCGTAAGAGACTCAAAATTGGTATTGAAGGGCCATAATTACCGTACTACGGGCACCGTAATTTCCACACATCATTTTCTGTGTTTAATAGGAAACATCCTTCATATCCGTCTTTTATGAAGCGTCAGTATGGATAATCAACACCTTTTTCTATTGACAGGCTACACAAGTTTGCTATGATTTTTAACGTGGCAAATTTCAGGGCAGTTTTGCCTTGGTCAAGGTTACGACGTTTCGATTTGAGGGTCAGTAGCTGTTGTTCTCCTCAGTACATCGTATCGAGGCCAATCGAGAAAGGTGAGGCACAGTAAGCAGCGCCTTAGCTCCGCCTTTCATGCACGACACTAACTTATACGAAGCGACTTGGCACAGGTTGTAGGACGGTCCTTGGGCCATTCCGGACGGGAATATTTGCTACCCCTTCAGCAGTCAATCCTATAGTAGTAGTATTAGCATTAGCCAGCATTTACGACAACAGCAACGGTGTTTGCTTTAGACCATCGTTCTCAGAAAATCTACATATTCATGACTCCTGGTTCACCGGTAAATTTATGCATATTAGCTTCTTTTCCTCCAACCAGATAAACAGAGTAAGTAGTCACACACCTCTATAGCTGAGGAAGCATTTATTGAAGACCAAATGAAACTGTTTTTATTTACCCACTTTTTGGGGTATAGATGTACCCAGTGTTATAGAGTGGTGTGCAATACTTCAGCGCCAGGCAGGACTAGAACCCGCACCTCACTTTTTTCGGAAGCGCGTGGTCAATCCGTTACACTACTGACGCCCATTTTGACATCGCTCTTTCTACTTTGCTTCGCATCTATCTGTCAGCCTAGAACCGCCTGGCGCTACTCTATAACACTGGGTAATATCTATATCATCCACCGCTATAAGCGGTTAAATAAAAGAATATCATTTAATCTATAATACCCAATATTTAACAGCGTAGCTGGGTCTAATGTCGAGACCGACTACCCGGACCAGGCCGTAGACGGCTGGCAGCTGACACAAAGATGCGCAGTAGCGTAGAAAGAGCGATGTGTAAAATGGGCGCCAGTAGTGTAACGGATAGAGCACGCGCTCCTGGAAAGTATGAGGTGCCGGGTTGTAGTCCTGCCTGGCGCTGAAGTTTTGCACGCCACCTTATAACACTGACTATATCTAGAACATTTATTATCTGACAAACTGGAAAACATCAGTGGCCACAATTTCATTTATCAATTTCATAGACTGTCTCATCAGAAGGAGTGGTTAATTCTTTCGATTCACATAGTTCCGTTTATTATTAATGTCCGCATGTAAAAAGAAACTTAGTTAAGAAATGAATTTTTGAAGCTATTACAACGATGTTTTTGTGATAAAGACTGCCAACTGAATACTATACAGTAATCCGCACGAATTAGCGCAGTGAGACAGCTTCGTTCACGTGATCTTCGAGGATACGGCCTTACAAAAGCAGTGATTGAAATTCTGTGACGTAGTTCAGTATCGTAATGAAAGCACGAGAAGATTACTGTGGCGAAACTGTTCGTTGCTCAGCAATTCAAATAAACGGCATTCGACGACTGAAAAGCTGAAATGCTTGTTCAGCTTCTATGATCCTTCAAAAAAAATCATAAAAGGCTTTTGACTGTGTAGCACTGAGGGTTCTTTCGAATGATCATTTGAAAGGGGTAAGTAAAATTCATCTTTTCCTAGTGGGATAAATTTAGTCAATTTATTCAGTATAAGTGAATTCTCGGGTCACATATTGCATTGTTTACAAATGGGCTGAGACTTACGGAATAAAGGAAGTGTTCAATTCTCAATTCGTTTGAGATGCTTCTTCAGTAAAGGGTGCTTATATGATAGCTGTTCAAGCTATCGCATAGTGCACATCAATTCATGAAGTGAAGAACGAGTTTTGCTATTATACATTGGCAAAATTGGAATCGTATTAAGCAGCTCTGTACATATTCCACTTAAGAATTTATCAATAGTGCTTTGAAGCCTTGTTTTGGGTTTAAATTTGGATCAATAAAAAAAGACTTATCACTGCACAAGTTGTCAATAATTCTTTTCAATCGATATTTCTGAATAAAACTTCTCTTAAGATCTTCCTAAAACATTTACAAGAAAGAGAGAAACTGCAGAAGAGTTTGTAACCTTCACACTAATGCAATGAAGCTTTATTATACGAACTATTGAAAAGCAATATCGAACAACAAACACAATAGCAAACTTTCTTTTGTCTGTACATCATGAAAAACTTCTTCAAACTGACGGTGCTACATGAACTTCCCACCTTCATGTGAAACTTAGAAGTCTGAGAATGTAAGCAAAGAAGTGTTTAGCTCAGTGTCACGTTAGTCCTGTTTTTAGAACATCCACTTTGCTTTTTCTTCTTGATAGGTCGGCAATTCCATCATGTTGCAATCATGTGCCTCACAACACAACCTGAAACGTAAGTGCGGTTGCTTCACAATGGATAATCCTGATGTGGTTTCTTATTTTCTCGTTGCATTGGTGAAATGTTAAACCAGTTTCATTTTTCGCCTGTTCGTGTATTTTACTAAAAAACACCGAAGCTCCTCTATAGCCATCAGTCGACCTCGCCGTCATGAGATGGGTTCAACAAGAGTGCTAAATTAGAAGGTTGATAAGAGATATGTGATCAAATGCAGCTTCGAAATTCTGAAACCATTGTGAAAAACGTTTCAAACGTCAGCGCTGGGTTGCTGCGAATTATTTAGTTTTGGGGAGGTCACAAAAAATGTGGCAGCATCACCAATGAGGCGGAACCAGATATAAGCCTTGGCACCTGACGAATCGACGCATTCACTAAATCCCTACCCGACTGGTCTTGTTCACAAATCTTATTGTAATTCGGTACTTGCCATGTACTTCATTTCAATAGCCAATTCCCCTGCGCTCGTAACGATCAGAATCTGTTATCAGACATGCTGCAAAAATAATTAGTTCGTATTGTATCATGAGCCTATCATGAGTCTGTTATGGCATTTATGCAATGTAATTTCCTGGAAGGAAATGGCTGAACCGAAAGAGACCGTGTTTCTGACAAGCAACAATGGCAAGAAATTGTATAAATGCCATAACAGACCTAATGATAAGCTCAAAATATATTATCAGATATGTATTGTTTTGAATGGTTCCATAATAACAGACGAATGTAAAGGCATGAGTTTGTATTGTTTGTTTAGATTCTTCGGACACTAAATTGAAAATTTTTGCAAATGTGGTACAATATTCGATGGGTTCCACAATGGTTTTTCTGCTAGCCACAATCCGGACAGTATTTGGATGTGGAGTGATGCCTGCAGGTCAAGGTAATAAATAAGAGACTGTTATATTACTACGTGGGTCCTTGATCTTAGATTGTAGTTTATGAATGTTAATCAAAATGAATGTATCAAATTCTTATCACTACGCAAATGTTATTTCAATACAAGTCTTTTGATGGGGAATTTTTAATTTCGTCTAAAAAATAAGCCTCAAAATCACTAAACATAGTACATCCACTTTTAATTATACTAGAAGAACGACAAAATTATATTGCAGCTAGGACTGTTACTTTTACCGTCACCGGTTTCACTTTGGCTACAAGCCATGGCTTACACGGAAGAGCCCAATGTTGTTACGAGAGTGCCTGGCATTGCAACCAGTGAGCCCGGAGCTAAGTCGTCTGTAGAACGTCTTGCGATGCAAATAGTAAGTTGACAACTTTTAAATTTCAAGATTCCATCGCGAACTTTGAAAGCGTGGTTAGCCCCACTATTGTGACATTTCGTCATCCTTTTACTACTAACATGACTCACTTAGCTTCACATTAATCGACTGAAGACTCTTCAAATTAATTCTACCAAAAAGTGAAAAAATCGTCGTTCAGATCTTGACGTACTTGTAGGTCAACGTCGTAATTCACTGCTACCCGATGCTGTAATCGCAACTATTTTGCGTCAACTTAGTGTCAAGACCAGCTACAAACCATTGAAATGCCAGATGGTTACTAGCTCAGAGGAGATGCGTGGGTCTTTAATAATAAACAAGTATTCGAATGATGGCACGCAGAAAGGGTATGACAAGCTTAGACAGTAGAAATGTTCATTCTTCCTCAAGCGAAGGGACATAAACAAATTCTAATGTCCTAGAGTCCAGGGAATACTAAGTATAAGTTGCATTGGATTCAAATCCTTTGAATTGAGGTTTTTTTCTAACGGGTTTTCAATACCCCACCCAAAAAAGACATAGTATTTAATGCAACAGGTAGTGGTTGGAAGGGTTTTGAAGAATGGAAGGAAGTCGGTGTATGAATTTGTTTTCAGGTTTCAGTTTTATACTGAACAAAGAAATGTGCCTTTTGAGACTCATAGTTGTTTGCACAAAATGAAGCTGTTAAGAAATTCTGCATAGTCGTCGGCAACACGGTGACGGGAATTTGTACTACTAGTAATGCTCCAGCCGATGCGAAGTGCACTGCAACAGATCCGGGCAAGGTGGCAGGAACAAGCGTCCCCAGCGATCACTTAACAATATCAGGAACTCTCTCGATTAGACTTGCTTTGTTTTTTTGCACTTAATCCGTAAGAAAAAAAAATCATGCAGACCACAAACATCATCATGGCAAAACTGGTCGCAAGCGATGTGGCAAAGTGTAGTGAACAGAGCAATTCGAATGCTGGCATGGGGTCCACTTGGATTGCACTGTTTCTCTGCATTTGCAACTGTCAACTGAACTATAATGTACCTAAAACTGCTTTTTTTGTGGATACCGCATTGTAGCTTTATAACTGCAATAAACTAGCAATCATATAAGTGTTGAATAGTCATAGTATATAGTGTATCAAATCGATAAGTACAATGTGATGAATTTGGATTTACAACCTTTCCTAGAAAAGGATTAAGAAGCTTAGAAAGCATCAAGAGAGGATCTGTGTTCAAAACTCAAATACTCAAGTATTCATAGCTCAAAAGTTACTGAATTATTAGGGGCAACTCAACTTAGACGCAAAGATGTTTCGCATGGGCCCTGCGACAAATGGCTGACAAAAAAGTAGCAAATTGTGGTTCTCGTCCAGAGCATTTTGAGATTTGAAATTCAATTTTCATGAACAGAGAAATAAAACGATTGTTTCATAAAACCAGTTCAGCGCGCCTTTTTCCAGATCCCATGGAAAATGGACTGAAACACGTTAACAAATATATCGCGCTCTAATAAAAAAAAAAAACTCGCAGAGCGAAATGTCTCAAAATGCAATTACGAAAAGAAAGTCGCTCATAAAATTTGTTTCCGTTGTTAATTCAATACTGTTTTTCCTCAGCTCTGGCTATAAAGGAAGCAAATGGCTACGGAGTGTTGGGATGAAGATAATAAGAGATATAAAATCAATAGCGGAATACGATCTCCTGTAACAAAACTTTGAAGCAGGAACAGTGTGTTATCGATGAGAAAACTTTAGTTATTCTCCGTTAAACGGCGACAAATGAAGAAATTACCTTTTTCGCTGGACAAATACTTTTTCATAGAGTATAAGAAGTGCTAATAATCATTCAAGAGCTGAAATCTCTGGCAAATGGGTTTTTTCGAAGACACCCTTCTATAACGTTTTGTAAATCAAAATAAACTTATGATTCACATTCGCCGCGTAACATTACTATTACTTGGCTGAAAGCATGAAAAACACATGATCGTGTCTAACAATGAAAATAAGTCTTCGGTCTAACGATCCATTCTAATCGCAAGCGAACAAGTATGGGTTCTAATAAGGAAGGATAAGCCCCTTAGTGGTCTCCCATCCGGCCTACGTATCTCGGATAGTTGCATAGAGAAAAAAGCGGATTCTCGTTACAAACGCAACGGGTGCAAAACGACAGTGTGTTGTCACAAATACAACAGAAGGAAGAAGAAGAGTGCCATATGCAGGAGGACGATAACGAAATGAACAACAAGTGGGGTCACTATTGTTTTTAAGTGCTCAAGTTAGCACTGCTCTCGCCCTCTATGTCTAAGAAGAAGAGAATTTTACTAAATTTGCTTTTTGTACGACACTCATGAGCAAACAACCAAACATAGCACTAACAACTGTACAGAACCTTGAAAATACACCCAAAGAGGATGTCGAAGATCCGCTCATGCATCTGCAGCCTAATTAAGCTATTATCAGGAAATAAAACTCTACTCTAAGAGCATTAGGCTTATGAGATGCCTCAAACTCTTCTTACTCTTCATTGAACTAAAAAACCACCCTATGAAGTCACGGGAAAATTTTTAAAGAATTTATAACTCTCACTACCTAAAATCGCTTCGTGAAAAGCACCAATGGGGATAGCCAGAAAACATATGTCCTAAATATACTCCTAAACAAGATGATGTAGTGTTAGTCAACGATCCGATACAACCTCGCCATCTTTGAAATATGGGAAGAATCAAAGCGCTTGTTAAGAATTCTCAAGGTTTATTTGCGAAGCGGTCATCCTACTAACATAATATCGCCTCATTCGAAGACCAATCATTCTCTTCGTTTCTCTTGAACTAGACGACAGCCAGCTACAGAAATCATGACAAAATCTAGGAACGGAGCAGTCGACATTGCTACTCGATCGACAATCCCAAGATAGCAGCAGAATAAAAAGAGTGGATGCAACAGATATCCACAATAATCAAATAAATCAAACTTTTGGCGTCAACAGCAAGAGGACTATACAGTCTTCTCTGGACCATCCTACGAGCAGAAACGTAAACATATCTGTCAATAAACAATTTCCTCAAAGCATTTCCACATCAGTCTTCAGATTCTGCTAGACTAGAGCGATTATTTACTATATTTATTCGGCACTGCTATTCATATTCCATGGTTCATATTCTATTACTGGATACGCTATCTCATTATTTTACCTACTACCCATATTCTCTGTTCTACCGTGATGACGCATATGTACAAAGAAGGGTCATTAGATTTATGGCAGTCACGGGACTGTTTTTGCATTTATACAGGAAACCGTATCTGAAATGCATTGAAAGTTCACCCTCCTTTCGAGGTATAAACATAGAACTTATAAAAGCAGAATATATGAGAGTATCTGGTTGGTGGGCACAAGTAAGTGATTTACATGTGAAAGAGGCACACAAAACTCTATGTTTGTTGTCTATAAACATCTGAGAAATTCATCAGAACTTTTCAGCACCTTTTTACTTAGAGTAATGAAGTAGATTACATAGTTCGTCAAAATGTGAAATACCTGCATTTAGTACTTTCCTCAATGCATTCCGTGTGGCATAGACACAATAGCGTTCACACACGACTGAGCAGCTAAATGATTCCTTTTTCGGCCCCAAAGAATTTTTCTTTTAAAATTTCTTCTTGAAAACGGATAAAAACGCATTTTTCGCTCTTGCAAAGCGTTTCTGTAGTTTATCGATAGCTCAAATTGAGTGAATTGCAATGGCATGTTTAATTTCTCAAATAGCTTATTTTTGGCGTCATGCAAATCAAAACAAGATTTTGTTTCTCAGTCGAAGATTTCTTGCTAGATAAAAGTTTTGTTGTACTGAACTTTTGATCGTTAAAAAAAGAAGATCTTTTCGATTTGAATGGTAAATCTGGCTTATAGAAAGGACTTCTTTGAGCGTTGCAGAGACCGAAAGGATATTCTGCTTATACTGAATGAGCACTTCTAGTCGGTTAGGGTGTGTGTACAGTGTGTACAGTTGAAGTACCAATCCGCTGCATAAATCACATTTAGATATTTTTGGTGAAAGCTAGAGATTTCGCCAACGCTCCACAATTTTTTCTACATGTCCATATGCTTCTCAGAAAAAGATTTATTGAAAATAATTCATCGCGTTGTAGAGATTGACAAACCCACAATAAATATAGATAATTGTTCAATGCGTGGTGGCCAGGTGCCGTCGCTCTATTGCATTCCCTAACCTATTACAGCTCAATAATAAGTTCTTTCGAGGAACCTAATACTGCACTAGATTCAGCAGAATTCAGACTATCGAATGGTTCCTAAAAGTCTGAGAAAAATGCTCTCCCCAAACGTGTTGAAACGATTGTTTAGATTTGAGCTATTGATTAAGCTAAGAAACAACTTGGAGAAATTGGAAAACACCCTTGCTTCTGAAGAGGTGCGGGAAACAGTGATATTTCAAATGTATGAAACCCACTCATCTTGTGCAAAATTGCAGACCTATAAAAAGTTTGTTCTGAAGAGCAAACATATTTTTTTCAGAAAGATTTACTCTATCTAATGGCTAAAAGTCTTTATAAAAAATCTTTTGTCAGGCGAAAAATTTTCAAATCTGAAACAAAATGCCATTTTGACTGATACGGCCTTGAAAACAAGCAACATGAGAAATAAAATATGCCTTTAAAATTCATTTTGTCTATGCTATCAGGTAATCATAATTTGTCAGATAGCAGCACGCTTTTACCGAAGGCCTCAACTGGTGCCGCCATAATAGAACAGTACCGAATAAGTGGAAATAATATATAATGACAGAAATAATATTGAAAATTGATATGTACTATACCAATGGTTGGAGTACAGATATGGGGACATCTTGAGCTTGGATGCTATTGAATTACTTGGGTACTCTGATACCTCGACGGTTCGTCCCTCTCCTTACTGTTGTTATCCGTGGTGGTAGCATAATCTGAGCATGGTGCCTACCGCGAGTTTCTTACTGTGATCTGAAAAATATCGGCAGTTGTGAGTGAGTACAGCTGATTAATTCTTCCTACAAACACGTCCGCTGCCCAGCGTATGAGCGCTCGTCCTCGGGGTCGGGTGTGACCACGTCGAGTTCACTCAACAGTTCGTTTTTGTCCATCTGTCGTCTGATCTTCTAGTAGATGACTGGCCCATCAATGTTTCGCTGTCAACGTGTATTCTTCTGGATCACGAAGATGAGACAGGTTCCGAATATCTGTGCTCCACAAGCCGGCTAAATGTTGTGAGAGCCGACTTGATCTCAGAAGACATCGCTCGCGCGCTCCGTGAGTTGTTTCCACCAGTTTCAACGTATTCGAGGTATCAGCTCACGTTTCTGCCGCATAACAGAGCGCTGGAAGGACTGTTAAATCAAACCGTGAGCGTGGAGTTTGAGGCCCACTATCTGGTCGGCGGTTTCTTTAAGAGACCCAAGTGCGGCCCATGCTGCTCTCCTTCTTGTGTCTAGCTCCTTTTTCATGTTGTTCGTCATGTTCATTAAACGTCCATGGTACACGTACGAGATGGTCTCCGTGGTCGGAAAACACCCAATTTGATTTGCTCTCCTTCGCCTCATGGGTTTTTTTATGAGTTGTGTCTTCGTCCTGTTTAAGCGTACCCCAACCTTTTTGCCGCTTTGTTGAGTTCCTTGAGCATCGTCTCTACTTTACTTTTCGGAAAGATGACGATGTTGTCCACAAAACGAAGATTTGATAGGAATTTGCCATCTATCCGTGCGCCTTTTTCGTCCCAATCAAGCAATTTTATCATCCACTACAGTGCGGCGCTAAACAGCTTTGGCAAAATAGTGTCGCCTTGTAAACCTACTTTTCCGACGGGTATGCTGAGGGGTCGATGGAAAAGCCGCAATTTCGTGCTGCAGTTTCGATAGTATTCAGCCAATAATCTTTTATAGCACGGGTCTACACCTTGCTCGACGAGCCCAGATAGGATTGCGTTCGTTTCGTCATGTCAAAACGCTTTCTCGTGATCGATTAAGGTTAGAACAAGGAGCATATTATATTCCCGACAGACTTCGGTGACCTGTGATACGGTTTGGATGTGGCCCATGCAACAAATCTTTTACGGAATTTTGCTTATTCGGCTGGCTGTGCCTCATCCAGAATCGTCGGTATGCGCAAAAGGTTGACCTTCGTGAAGAGCTTGTAGAGTACACTCAACAAGCAAACTGAGCGAAAATTACGAAGATCCTTCAATCGCCGTTTTCGTAAAGAATGACTGTGCGCGATGTTCTTCACTGATCTGGGTTTTCCTTTTGAAGATTAGATGTCACATATGTTGCAACAAGTAATGCAAATTATGACCTCGAGCGCTCAGAAAGTCGTCAGTGATGTTATCGGATCCTGGAGCTCCGCGTTTTATCATGCATACAAGACAATGCTAAGCCACACACTGCGAACAACACTAAGGAAAAGTTTAATAATTTGAAAGGAGTCGAGGTCTTTCTGCACACAGCTTACAGTCCAAATGCTTCGCCGCCCATTTATTGTCTTTTCTGCCCAACTGAAAATTTTCTGCGCGGACGCCGATTTCGCTTCCAGACATTTCGATCAAGTTGAAGAAGCATGTAAGGAGTTTTTTAATTTGCAGCCCAAAGAATGTTCTTTTGAGGAGATCTGGAAGCTTGCACATGGTTAGCAGAAGATTTTTTGAGGATAATTATTGTTGTCTTTTTCGAATTTGCGTATACACTTTGAAGTTTCAGTTAGTGCTAAGGAGCTTTTTTCTCAACTAAATAACGCCGAGGTCATTACCTCTCCTCTCACTCCTCACCTACAAAAAAGTCGCTTGTAAAAAACACGTTTCGAATAGCCGCCGATGTTTTACTGGGAGAAATCAAAGAGTAGAATTCCTAAAAATGGCTTGGAAGAAAGCCGTTTGTAATATATACGGAATTGTAGCTTTGCAATATAAATTTAGCGAAAGGCAAATGTCTAAACAACAATTTGAACGGAAGCAGAATTCCATTAACCCTCGCTTCTCTTTTGCACGAAATAAGTGTAGTTGTAAAACGTTGTTTGAAATTATCATGTTTAGAGAAACCACTAGTGATGATGAGATACCGCCGATAAGCGGAAATGTTTCGTGATTACATATATGAGACAGTGTATGAGATTGTTATTTTGATGCAGGAGCTGCATTTCGAGTCCATGTAATCTCTGGTGAGTGATATACCACTTCAACAATCCAGTGTAAGACTTGCGAAATATAGTTCATTCACACAACTGTTTCAGCGGTTATGTCTTCATCAGAGCGTGGAAAAAATCGCCCCTCAACTTATTCATCGGCACCGCTATTGCATCACCTTATAACTTCAAAAAAATTCTAGATTTCAGACCCCTTAAGTACAAAAGAACTTTCGACAGACATAACCCTTTCTATAGTTCCTTCCCAAAGTCATTTGGAGACTAAGCGTAGTGATCACACGGACTTGTGTTGCAGCATTTACATCGGATAATAGTTTATATATACATATCACCTGGATATATATAATCTTTGATAATATGTAAGATTACGATGTATTTTCCCTCCTAGTTCATGTTTGGACCTTTGGTGTATATCCAGGTATAGATGAAACAACTGTTTTGATATAGAAGATGCAGCACGAATCCATGTGATTTCTCCAATTATCGGTCC
This sequence comes from Parelaphostrongylus tenuis, assembly GCA_019055375.1. NCBI lineage: Eukaryota > Metazoa > Nematoda > Chromadorea > Rhabditida > Metastrongylidae > Parelaphostrongylus > Parelaphostrongylus tenuis. Next base: position 124,735 of record JAHQIW010003484.1, read on the forward strand.
TTCACTTAGAAAATAATTCAATAACAAAAAGGACGAGCATGTTGAAAATTGTTTAGCGCTTGATGCAGCTGTAACTTACACTTAGTGCTTTTTTAATGAAGTAACTGAGGTATTTGGTCGGCTAAGCTATGGGTAATCTGATATTCACGCTTTCGAGAATTCGTAACCCATAAAATTTTGTTTGTGTGAAAAAATTGCATAATGCTATGTTCGAGCCACGGTTTCCAGAAAAAAAGAACCATTCTTTAGTAGCACTCAGAAGTAGTGAGTAGTAATAACATTCAGTTATCAATATTTATGATTATTGTTCGTCTGATCCGTAATGAATGGCTATAGAAATTAAGGCATGCACAGCAAATTGCGCAGCGGTGCGCAGTGTTCGTAGTTTTATAGAGGTTTTTTCTTCATTTTGAGAAAATTCCAAAAATTTTCCTATTACTTTGACACAAAAAAATTCTCCTACTCTCTTATATGCTTTTGGTTTAGATATTGTGGCATGTATAGAGAAAGACGCTGGTTTACTACGCACTCGTACTGAATTTAGCAGTCAATCAGTTGTATTGAATTGTGCGAAGAGTGTCACAACAAATATCCTAAGTTTCAATCCAACCTAGTTTTCGCAAGGCCCAAAATTTATCAAAGTGTATAAAAATTGGAAAACAATGCATAATTTGTCAAGAATGATGATGCAAGTTGCGCTCGATAAGAGTTCATCGATAACTCTGACTGTAACTAAGTTATATCATTCACTCGCTTTTTGCCAATAATTTGGAGGTGAAGTATGTAAGAAAAAGTTTGAAACTTTTGGACATTCGAAGAATTCCAAGCTTTAAGGAACAATAGTGTTTGAGTAGAAGACTTGGAACATTGGCTTCATGTAAATTATATGTCAGAAATATGTGTCTCTAGAGAAGTCGGTATTTTTCCAACGTAATTTTTGCTTTTTCTAGCATTTTAGTAATCATTCGATAGCTTAAATCTTAAGAATTTCGACGGTGCGTTCAATTTTTCTATGCTCTTATACAACGTTTTAAGGGTAAAATTGTAGTTTCATTTCAGACTCATTCATTTTTCGCCGAACAAGGGTGTCCTCCAAATGTTTGATAGCACAAATATCGAAAAACTTGCCAGTGTTTTGATTTACCAAAAAATTTTTTTGCAGCGCTGCAACGTTGAAATGAAGATTGCATTTCACTTGCGGCAAGCTATCTTGCGCCGGTATGTGGATGAAGTTTGCAACAATGCCATCAAGCCATCGCCTTCATCAACCGATCGATAACTTAAATCTCGAGTGTGACATAGTTTTTCTCTCAAACTTCTATAACCATTCAATAGCAGAAGTTTCAGCAATTCCAATGAAATGTTCGTTTTCTAAGCGAAAGAGAATCCTCTAGAGCAAAAATACGTTTTTTGAACATGGGTGCTGACAGGTGAAGTACCGTAGTCGCCGAAATGATGAACGCACGCTTTTCCGACACTTGCTCTAGCTATTTACTACAATTACCTACACAAAAACCTCTATTAGAGGTGTTTATTCGTAGAAGATGCGCTTTTCAATTACGGTCTCGTAGGAGAGGCGATACAAATGCACAGTAATGGTTAAAAAATTGCTTATTTTTGATAAGAGTGTGATATCTTTATATCAAAAAAACCTTCATAAAAGGTTCACTCGTGATATTTCATCTTTCATATGACGACAAGATGTCTCTGACGTATAAACCTTACCTAAAATTATCAAAAAATCCGCTATGACATTCAAGCAGCGGGTAACATTTTAAGCATGAAATGTCATCTATTTCCCCTTTTACAGCGTTTTATGAAAAATTTCATAAAATCTACCAAATCATAAAATTTTTTCGAGAATCGCGCTATTGAATGACCGGTAAAACTTTGGTGACGAGCTATAGTGGAGCCATATCGGGCAATAGAAGCAAATTGAGTGTGAAATATAATTTTATTATCGCTGGTATGACGTAATAAGAGGTTTTTTCTATAAAATCAAACATATCTTTGAAATCGCAGATGTTTGCGAATTTGAATGATTATCAAATGTCTGAGAGAGAGTTCTTGCTTAGAGGGAAAGACCTTTAAGCAGTCGTGTACCTCATCTGGTGGATGTCGTCCCTCAGAGGTCAAGCGTTTGATTCAAGCAGCTCCTGAACGATGAACGCTAATAGTAGCATAGTGGGTAAAGGTGCTCTACATCACATATGATTGATCAATCATTGGTTCGATGTTCATTCCCGCGTTCAAGACTCACCAGGCCATTTATTTTTTCGGGGTCGGTGAATTAACCAGACTTCTGGGAAAATTCATTATACACTGAAGGATGTGCCATTTAATCGACTCTATCCGTAGGAATTCCCAAGACCGCCTATCTATTGAGCTCGGCATGCTTCAATAATTCCTGATTTTCACCTGTAAGCCAAACACGAGGTGTTACATTGATCTTTACTCAACTGCTGATGTTTCGGCAGTTCGCTTTCTTCAAAGCCTGGGAAGGTCAAGTTTTTGAAATCCATATAATGATAAATGCTAAAGTTACTTTACGTAAAAAGTTCGATGATCTTTCTAGTATATCGCATGACATGACCTTGAGAGGGCACACTGATGCCGCTAACGAAGATCAAGCTAGTTACAGTAGAGGAAATAATGCACAATGAAATTCAAGGATCACGATGTTAGGAGGCATAACTCTCCCTGATAGTGCGCGCTAGCTATTAGAATTGGGTCCAAGCTTCTCACCATCTCCGCCCATTTCTAAGGTATCCTTGCGTAAGGTTCCATGTAACTTACATGATTTGCAAAATAAATCCCGTAAAAACCAAAGATGAATAAACCAATAGTAATGAGCGGCAAGTAGAGGTTGTACCAATACCACCATTTCCTCAGTTGATCTGCAGGCAACAAGACACCAAAGAAGAACTTGATAGAAAATTCCACAAATTTGAGGGCGAAACCTTCAAAACTCTTATCCACTATCGTTCAAAATGGTTTCATCCAAACCGCACTGAAAAAGCGTGGCATGAAAATGATTCGCGAGTTGAGAAGAGAAAAAAGGATAAAGCTATCATTTAGTGATAAGGGTGGAAAATTTGTAGCTCTTTGCAACAGTTGAGTAATGCATTAACGAATATGCATCTCGAAGATGCTTCGCCTCATCGATCATCTTTTGTAAAGAAATTCAAAAAGCTAAACCGCAAATTAAACAATAAGTGGGCTCGTACGGTATAAGTGCCAGGCTTAAGACCATCTCTCATTTTTTGTTTGAAAAAACCGATCACCATCACGTCCTGTCTTATACTTGCTTAGAAAAGCACATAATTTAGTATCCACTGATGATCTAACGTCCAACAATCCATCTCTGTTCAAAGTTAGACCCCATCATCAGCTGTTTTGGCGGACCGACGAATAGAATGGCCTATATTTTAACTTTAATCTCATTCCAGTTGATAGGACACATTTCAGCCCATGCACTCACTGAGCACACTCAAATGCTTCTGGATCCTATACATAACGCGAGCCCGAACAACGCGTACGAATGGAGTCATTCGACGTCTCTGCTCTATATACCAGCCTTCGAATGACTCTGCATTGTAAGCCACACACAAGCTTCTGATATGACACCAAGGAGCTGTAAACATATATGAGCTGTCGACTCAGCAGTTCATGGTGCTATTAAAGGGTGTCTGAACTGCTCAATCTTCAGATTATCAGGCGAATATTTTGCTCAAATGAGAGGGTTGGCAATGGGGCAACGCCTGGAACATCGTCTGGCTATTGCCTTTATATTGAAGTTTAAGATGCGGTATGAGTCGAAATGACCACCTACTACATCATTTCGGTTTTCCCAGGCGATCCCTTTTCCAAAAGGCTGGAGAATAAGATATACCGCTGAGGGTTTGTGACCGTTCAACAAGTGAAGCTAGACTCCGCTATACCAAACAGGCAACAACAAATTTCGCTCTGCATAACTCTGTAAAACTTGCGAAAATCGACGACGTTACATACTTTTACTTTGAAGAGGAGCTTGGAACGTTGAAAAAGATGAGCAAGTAACCATCTGCTCAGTGTCGTTTTAGTCTCATTCTTGTGAACGTTCAGTTTGCTGACTCATCTAGATACGTTGCCAATCCCACAAAGTGTAGAAATCGTGCTCGCTACGACAAGTATTACTGCCTTGATGGGGTTGCTTTTCATACCACCGAATAAAAATATCTTTTTCTTTCCGCTTTTCATATTGGTGAATTATCGTTACCATGTCATTTCTTTGAGCCCTTCGCTGGAATTCTCTTGGTATTCCCTACTATGGTTACCAGCTGCTTCCTCGTGAACAAGACATATTTCATAAGCGTAAAAAAGTGAACGCCTTCCAAGAAAATGATAAACTAGTAAAAGCAATTTGTGCTTTAGCCGATAATCACTGCTAAAAACTCTTTGTGGCAAATGGTCTGCTTCGTTTTTGTCGTTCGAGAGTACAATTTTAACTTGGGCAATTTCCCGATTACGAATATTCTATTTTTGCGATAGTCGGGAGTTCATTTCCTAATAACAGCAATCAAATTGTGGAAACCGATTTTAAACAGCGCCACTTCGATTTATAGCATTCACTGATATTTTTGTTTCAACGGTTCTCTTCCGCGCAACATCTTGTCATTCAATGTTTGACATGCATTCAACCTCATCAATCTTTCTCGTGCACTTTGTACTAGCAAATGTTCTTCACGTATCCTCCTTCGACAAATTTTGCTTGAAAGCAAATGTTTCAAAATCCCTGTAGTTCTCAAAAAAAGTTGCCAAGGCGACGCTACGATTAAATTGTCAAATTTGTCGTTACCTTGTTAATCGTTTGGTGCAAGAAGTTGCAATTCATCTCTTAGCTGTGTCTAAATATTTGTAACTCTATAGGCAAAAATGAGCATTTTTAGAAACATGGCTGGACTTCCGACCAATCTCATTATGATTTTGCTACTGACTATTATGTCGACAGTGCTAAGGTGTGGAGTGATACCTGCTGGTCAAGGTAGTGTGAACAGATTGTTTCTATAGTAGAGATGTTCCAGTCTTACATGTAAGTTTAACTTTGATGAGAATGAATACAGCTGAAACATCATTACTACTTAATAAATGTAATCAAAAGCTTTTGATGGGAAGATGTTCAACTTAAAACAAGAAGAAAAAATTTCCCACCTTTAATCAAGTGAATTCGCCATCAATTTTGATTAAACACCACGTAAACTACGAAATATCGTTACAGCGAGTAAGAGGACCTTTATCGTCGCGAGCTTTACCACTTTGCAAGTTGCCATGGTTTACAGCAGCGCAATGAATGCTGTTCGGTTCCCTAGTATTGCAACTAGCGAGCAGAGGCCAGGGGAACTGTGCAACGTCTTGTGATGCAAACGCTGAGCTTGCAAATCTTAGATCCCAAGTTTTTTTTTGTCTGCGAATTCTCGAAAGGCGTATAAAGCAAGCTAAAATTTTTGACAACAATTTAGGCTCATAGTGCTTTTGAGCTTGAGTACCTTTACGTAATTTAATCGTGGACGATTTCGGATAGACTGCCCACAAGAGAAGAAATTTGAAAAGAGGAAAGACAAAATGAAAGAAGAAGAAAGAAAAGGAAGAAGAAAAATGCTCTTAGGTCTTTGATGTTTTCGAACAACAAGCTCGTATTGCTTTCCTATCCGATACTGTGGTCTCAGCCATTTTAGATCAACTTAATGTTGAGGTCAGCTACATTCCAATGAACTGCCCGCTGATCACTAGTCCAGAAGAAGAGCGTGAGTTTTCAGTATTGAGTAATTATACAAAAGTGAGCAGTCAGAAGTGAAACAGGCATGAAAATGAAGAGATATCTTTCCCATTTCAAATAATGTGCTTACCATTCTAGATAAGTTGGATAGTTTTTAGAAAGATATTAGAATATCTCTAGACTACTAGAAAATCTACCGTCACGGTAACGGAATCAAAGCTTTCAACTCAATGTTATTTTTCAAAGGAGCTTTTTCGAGAATGGTGAATTTTTCACTAAAACAGACGAGAATTCGAAGGTTTTTGAAAATAGCAAAAAACAGTGCTCGAAAGTGCCTTTCAATTTTTAGTTTCTCTCTATAAAGGGAGAGCGTATCATCATATGACAAAAAGTTTCTTGCAGACATGCCAATAATGGATGCGACCTACTGTATAGTCGTTGGCAACACGCTGACAGAAAGTTGCACTATGGTGAAGGACGAGAAAAAGATTTGCAGTATGCCAGAGCACACCAAGGCGACGGTAACGGCTGTAAACGGCACACACTTGACTACTTCAGGAACTCTTTAGGTAGAAATCGCTTTCCTTATGTTCAACTATATTTTTTCAGAAACTGTTTGCAGACCACAAACATCATCATGGCGAACTGGTCGAAAGCGATGTGGCAAAGTGTGGTGGACAGAGCTATTCGAATGTTGGCATCAGGCCCGTTTGGATCGCACTTCTTCTCGGCAAGGGCGACTGTGGGCGGAAACTGAAGTTTACCTGTGACGTGTTTCTATACAAACGCTTCCACTCAAGCTGCTTATGTTGTAGCAGCATGAATAAACTGGGTTGTCACATAGGACTCAAACATTTGGAGTGTTGCGGGAAAACTACATTTTTATCCATAAAGCAATGAGTTCATGTCAAGATTTTTCAGTAAGCAACTTGTACATCTGGAAATTTGCGAGCAGAAAGTCGGCTGGGATTCGAATCCATATTTCACCCTATCCGGGGCGCGTGCTAAACCGTTGCATTACCAACACCCATTTTGATACCACTCTTTCCACGCTACAACGCGTAATCTGCAACAGCCAACCATTAATGCCCTGAAGTATGTAGTCGCTATCGGCATCGAACATACTTATGTGGCAGCTATTGCGTAATGATAAGCATTCAGAATATATTTTATTTGACTGCCTCTTGAGGTGATATAAAGTTGCAATATACCTAATGATGTAGAGTGGTGTGCGAAAACTTTTGCTAATGATGTAGAGTGGTGTGCGAAAACTTTTGCATAATTAAAAAGCATTATAGCTTATATACTCAACAATAGCGGGAAGGGGAGAGCAAGTGATCGTGATGCTTACCTTGGCATAGCGCAAGAACGGTAGGGTGAAATGTTTGATCCATTTTTGAGGTTGCTGCATGAGGAGATTTCTTGTGCTGCAGACGCGTATATTTTTCGCTGGGCAGAGATCTTCCATTGGATTACTGTAGTCATTCGACAACGTAATCGTTTTTGATTCTAACACTGCGATTATATCCTGAAAAGACTGTCCCTTTGCAACGCAGCAGGTAAATATGTTGAATTTCCGTACGTGAGTAAAGAGGTCATTGGCCAATTAACGTGCATGCGCGTGAGGCGACCGTGTTCGATGACGCGATGATCATCGATTCTTGGGCATACAAACGCGTGAAGAAGTATCGCGTCAGCAGTTCACGTAGGCGCCTCACTCGCAAGCGCGTGAATTGGCCAATAACCACTCTGCTCACATATGCAATGCAATAAATTTTACCTGATGCGTTGTAGAGAAACAGTCTTTTCAGGGTATGTTCACAACTTTCGAATCAAAAACCGATTGCGTTGTCGAATGACTACCAGTAATCCAATGAAAGATCTCTGCCCGGCGAAAAATGTGCACGTCTGCGACACAAGAGATTTCCTTTTGTAGCAACGTCAAAAAAGGTTTTTTCGAAAACAGGCGATGTGGGTCTTCAGCCTGAACTCTCAGCTTTCGAATGGCTTTTAAACACTTCTATGAACACTTCCTCTCAAACGAATGATTTCTGTTTTTCCATTTGTACCCTCATAACCGAATATTACCTAAATGATATGCAATAAACCAATTGAAATACATACACTGAAGCAAAAAACTCAATCAATGCAGACTCTATGGATGTTCGTCAAAAATTTCTGAGCAAAAAGTTTCAGAAAATTTTCACTTTCTACGGGCTAATTTCGTATATGGTCATTGTACAGCGAAAGTTAGTCCTTCTTCTGTTTATTCAAGTGAATTTCATGAGTCATATTCTGAAAATTTCCATTTTTTTTTGCGACTTGTTGCCAGCAAACATCTATATTGCAATGATGATCATTTGTGAACTGTCGGCTCGGAATGATTCAAATTTGAAGCAAAGGCGATGAAACATCACCAGAAAAAAACTTTTTCAGATCTTGTGCTAGCTGATAGCCATGATCTGTTATCGTGATGGCGGGAATCATTGGCTGCTTATGTCATCTAAATTAAGATGTTTTTTTGATATAATGATTTGGTAACCAATAAAAAAAACGCCGATGCAAGAATGGTCAAGCCAGGAAAGCATTAGCAGCCAGAAAAACGACTCTTTTATAAAAGTTTATTTCTCGGTTGTACATCCCAAGATACTGCTCTTAGGCAAATCCCATAGATATAGCGAAATGAACCATAAAAAAGGCTTTCACACATTATTCAATTACAGATACATAGCACATGATGATAATAATACAGATCATGTGCTGGAAGCATCAGGGCATCAGCCAATGTGTGCTGATCGATGTGATTTATATCATCTCATCTATTGAAGCGGATTTCATTTGCTACTTTCGCAACCCTCTATTGATGTTATAGAGACAATATCTGTAGAGAAAGATTAGAAAAAAAGTTCATTGGGAAAAAAGAGATTATTGCAGGAGAAAGATTGAAAAGTGGATGTATTGGGAGAGGAGTTCGGAAAATGAGGAATGTTGAAGTAAGCGCTGAGAAGTCGACAGACATCTATTCTGCAGTGCAGTGAAAAGCAACTGCCGCCGCTTCAGTGTTTTCGATTCAACAGGACATTCACCTGATATCTGAAATTATCAAAAATTCCACTCAGTGAAGTATCGAGTTCCTGACCTTCTCCAAAATCAACATGCCTTGACTGCACAATTTTTACAAATTTTAATTTGATGTTAACAATAATTTTTAAGTGAAAGAACAAGGACTAAAACTATTGGCGTTGATCATTTTTTAGGGAATGTGCCATGCATGTGACTTGATCAGGCACCGTTAGAAGAGAGTGTATACATAACCGGTTTTCAAGTGGCTTGTGATGGGCTACAAATGTGTCAAGCTTTTGCCGTTATCCTCTCAGACATATCCGAGCACCGCCTCGATCGTTTGAGTAGCGGAAACCACTACCTCGAGCCACTCATCCTTTATCACAGAGTCAAGGCGACGAAGTATAAGTACGCTGCCGGTGAGATAAATCGTGGTCCCTAGCGTACCTACACTCCATATCTTGCAGCAGGTACAAACAACATATTACCTTTTAGTCAACTCTTCTTATAACCTCGCTTTCATGACAGTCAACACGTAGTCTGCAGGGATGTTTCGGGTCTATTCGAGGTTGATGCGCTACAATACTAATCTTCGTCACCTTATGTGTATGTTAGGAGGAGAATGGCAGGAGAAAAGGCTGTGATGATAGCGATGACGCCGAAACACGCGTAAGACACGAACGGGACGAAACGTATCAACCACGGAAAGGTTTGAACACAGTTGCGGACCATATATGTGATGATTCAGAAGCTCAAGATGCGACGTGAATTAGGCTAATCACCTCTTGAAAAAAACAGCATTTGGATTCTTTCAGATGATCCTTTTAGATACAATGGGAGCTTTGTGACGTTATACAACTGTAATCAGATTTCATCAAGCGAATTATGCAAAAACGAATCTATTCTGCAAATGTCTTGAACCGATTGCGCATATTGATGACGTTACATAAACAGTTACTTCGATGAGAAACTTGAAACGTATGAGAAGGTGAGTAAGGTGACGCGTCAGTCGCATTCTTGTGAACGTTTGCATTACTGACTCTTCTCGCTACCTTTCTAATTTCGTAATATGTAGGAATTGTGCTCGCCACGACAAGACTTGTCTCATTGCAATTGCTTTTCCTACCACTTACTCTTATAAGCTTTCCCTTTCGCTTCCTCATACTGGTGCGTTGTATGTATCATCTGATCTGCCTGTTTGTAAATATTTTGGCGGTATTCTGTAAAGTTGTTATTTTGAATATCGCTCGCCTTCCCCGTCAATGAGACGTATTCTATAGTTGTGAGAAATATGAGAGGTTCATGAGAACATCAAAGATTAGCAAGCATTATTTCTGCTTTATTTGAAATTCGTTGCTAAAAACTTTTTGCAGCTATTATTGTGCATCGTCAATATCAATAATAATTCTTTCACAGATTTTCTTTCGAAGGTGCCATCGTAATTTGGCGTTTTCTCGACTACGAATATTTCAATCCTGGGAAAGCCAGAACTTTATGTCGCAGTATTAGGAATGACAATGTGGGAGCTGCATTCAAGCAGCGCTACTTCCGGAACTGATGAATTGGCTAAAGTTTTTATTTTAACGAATTTCTTGCACGCGGATTCTTTCATTAAACTGATGCATTTTACCTCATCAACCAATTCCATGTGCTTCACACTAGTAGATTCTTCTACGAGGCTTGCATTGACAGCCTTTCACCTCAGCAAAAACTTCAAATGCCTTTTTTTTCTGGAAAATTTAGAAAACTAGGTCAAGGCGGAGCTAAGTGTTGAGTACCAAATTCGGCGTTATAATGTGAATTGTCTGATGCAAAGAGTCATAGTTTAGTTCTTGTACCTACAATATTTTTTTATTAATGTCAGTGAAAAATGAGTATTCCTACAAACATATCAAGACTTTGGACCAATCCCGTTATGATATCGCTGCTGGTCGCAATCTCGGCAGTGATGGGATGTGGAATGATGCCTGCTGGTCAAGGTAGTGAACAAGAGACAAATTTTTTGGTAGAGGTATTTCCAATATTGCATGTAACTCCATAAACCGTGACGAAAATTAATACATCTAAAGCATCATCACGGATCAATAGACATATAATCAAAGCCTTTTGGTGCAGCGATATTGATTTTAGAGTAAGAAGGGGGATTTTTTGTCACAAATTATTTCACACAGTAATCACAACGTAAACTACAAAATTTTTCTGCGCTGAGTAATAGGACCTCCACCGTCATAGGCTTTAACACTTTGCTCATTAACATGGCTTACACTAGCATTACTTATTCTGCTAAGGTATCTGGTATCGAAACTACTGAGAAGTGCGCCAAGGGATTTGTCCAACGTCTTGTAATGCAGACAGTGAATGTGCAAACTTTAGATTTCAAGATTTTTTGGCGTAAAAAGGTGTTGGTGTTGAGACGAAATTCTTCACATCACGTCAGGCCCATAATGCTTTGAAGTTTGAGTACCTTCACGTAACCTAGTGGATAACATTTTCATATCAAATTCATTAAGAAGCAATGCATCTCTCGGTTAGATTTGCTTTCTTTTTGTACATTTCTGTTATTTAGAAAAATCTTTGCAGACCACAAACATCATCATGGCGAATTGGTCGAGAATGATGTGGCAAAGTGTAGTGGACAGAGCGGTACCAATGTTGGCGTCGGGTCCACTTGGATCGCACTTCATTTCGGCAAGGGCCACTGTCGGCGAACGCTGGTATCAAACTATGATATGTTCTGAGACATATGTCTTCATTCAAGCATTATGTGTTATAGTATTGCAATAGCAATAAATTGGCGTAGGTGTCGATTAGTTACAGTAATGCAGATCCCATTAAAGTCTACATGTGATGTCAAATTAAAAGTTTTTCCAGGTAGTAACTGGGAAATTTACGAATAAAAAATCAATAAAGGAAGTCTCACTGATTAATTTTGAGAAATGATCCCATCGTTCTCTCCTTATTGATCTTAATATGAGTCATTATAGAAAGAACTTAAGAACGAAATCAATAATCATTTTATAGTATCAATAAACAGTACAATAGCACACAACCAATAGACTAAAACGAAAGCAGTGTGAGTAACAATAATTTAGCAACAGTGCAATAAATGAACGTATAAAATATAATAAACGATGCAACGGTGAATAATGATATGCAAGAAACCAATAGTTGGAATACATCAATGAGATATTTTGAGCTCAAATGCTACGAAATTATAGGGCAGAATCGTTTTCATGTAAAGATGTTCACCATATCCGCTGTAGAAGTTGAGAGGCAAACATAAAAAAGTAGCCAGAGCATAAGTACTGTTGGTTTATCAAACAGTCGTTTGTCTGTGAAGATGTTTCCCCCATATTTACCGCAGTCAATATGTGAAAATAAGGGCGAAAGACGTTAGAATGTTGTAGATTAGCGATCTTCCTGTGGAGTTGCCACATGTCTCATGAAAGCCCTTCAAAATAAGAGATGGAAGGGCTTTACTTGCTCAACGTTGCTTGAATGTTCCCTTCCTTACGCTTGCAATCGCGTGAGTTATAGTCCTACGTATTAGAGAATGATGAAACGTTTTGAATTACTCTATACCTCTATACTGATCTCTGGTTTTCTTTGCTTTTTGTAACCAGTCAGTAACCTAATTACCGCAGGCTGAATGGACGGTACTTGAGAACTTCGCAACAATAAGTTTTGGGAACATGTCACCCTAGACGAGCTGATTTCGTGGCCATTGGTCATTATAAAACGAGAGACAGCCTTTTTTCTATTTCTCTTAGTTGATTTTATCACTCAATTTTTGAATCTCTTCCCTTCACTGACTTACTCAACGAACACCCAAATCGCAATGACGACCATTTGTGGACAGTTAACTCTGATCGATTAGGCTCTAAATAAGACAAAGACGCTAGAACACTACAGGAAAAGATTTGTCTTCTATCTAGTCATCGGTGAGTCAAGCGGCCTTTCCAGTTCTCCTTGTCTCACATAGTAGTATGCCAGTGAGTTCTTCTCACTGAACAAAACTCTTGAAGCATCATACTTTTCTTTTTAAGGTATTTCTCGCATAGCGATCAAGTTTTGAAGTAAGGACAGCGGGGTTCCGTAATCAAAGCATCATGAATTCCATCATTACATACAATGTACCCGAATTTGTCCAAGAATGTATTGTGCAAGTTAAGCAAGATACTTTACATTCTATTTGATGACATATAGTTAATGATAACTTTGATCTCAAGGTGTTATATATGACATGTGCTACTGCAACCTAGTGTCTAAGAATTTACGATTTTCAATCTTCTTCTTTATTACCATTTCAATTCAATATTTCAAATTATTAATCTCAACTTAATTAACTCATTCGTTGAAATTAAGCTGTAGGCACATTAATGGCGAGATGAGCCTTATATGATCTTGCCCCACCAAGAAGTAATGTTAATTTGGACCTGAAAATTGATGTTCTAGCCACAGTAAACTTCGTTAACCCACCGCATACTGCCTGAGACACGCCACCGGTTCCGCGCCCTATGCGGCGAGCGATTTGCACTGCCGAGTGGTTGGTGATGCATGCCATCGGAAAAAGGCTTCTAGTTTAATCTCCTTCTACGATGTGTTCCAGTAGGTCTTTGATATCATCTTTTGCACCCCACTTGTGTTTCCAGGTCAATAAATATATATCATATCTTAACGCTTCATATATCATATCGTAACACCGCAACAAAGGAGACTGAATAGAGTAGTAATCATCGATTATTCACAAGCTGCAGCTCGTAATAATAAAGTTGACATTCAATATACAAATTACATATATATATATATATTCATATTAACACCAGTGATGTAGTCCAAATAAAAAAGATACGACAAAATTCAGCACAAGCACGGAGATCACTTGGAATATCCACTTCTTGAATACGTACGAACAGCAATTATATAGTATACCTAAGGCGACAGAACGCTACTGAACGCTTATAAATGTATTGCCCCTTGTACAAGACCTTAAATATACGCCTTGAAGATTACAATACCATGCATTTTTTCTATTTATTTATTTCTTTGACCCGTCATCGCAGCGTTTCTTTCCCCTGTGCAGATCTTAGTAGTTCTAATATTCAAATCGTTTATCGTCTTCTTGAGCAGCGTATATATAATACTAGCTGAGGGAGTCTTCTTGCGATTTTGAGGATAGCCCAGCGTTCTAAAAAGCGTTGCTGCTGACATCTGAAGAGAGTTGGGAGTGGAAGGGCAAGCGGGAGTGGACCTTGGCTCTACGCGCGTCGCGACGAGCATCACGACCATTCGATAAACACTGTGGCGATAAGGTGATTTCTAAAGCGAAAATTTACTATATAAGGCAGCGACTCTGCGATGAAGTTATTAGTACATGTTCCAAGTCTATTTCAAGTTCAGAAGATACTTCTTTGTCTCATAACCGCTTTTTCTCGTTAAGCGAGTAAACCGTGCAATAGAATGAGATAAGTTTCACAATGCACCGCTGACGCTTTTCAACTGCTTCGCATGAAAAGCACATTCTTGTAAACTTAAAATATGTTTTGAGCTTTCCAAAAGTCTGAATATTATATATATCATAAAGAAGACAATAGTTTCCAAAATCGACTATCTATTAACCTCGGCATGCTACAAGAAGTCCTATTTTTCTTCTTTGAGCTCAAAGCAAGTACATTAATCTATATTCAACAGAGGACACTTCGGCAGCAGTTCGCGTTCTTCGAAACCTGGAAAGGTCAGGTTCTCTGCAGTGCAAAAAGTCAAGCGCCTCCATTACTCCTTCAGGAAAAATCACCAGATCTAGATTTAAATCGCATCATGTGCAAATTCAACTCTCAACATGCTCACCGCTTTTTTATGTGCTCCACTAATGATTCAGGTGGAGATCACCAGAAGGAGATCACATAGGCTCGCAATGCACCCCATCCATCAAAATAACGTAAAACCACAAAGTTAACAATGAGTGGGTCCTTACGGCGAAGCGGCAGGTTCGAAACCATCTATCATTTCTTAATCAATAATCAATTCATCAACATGCCCTCTCTTATACTTACTTGTGAAAACACATAAGTTGGTATCCACTGATAATTTAACGTCTAGCGATCCATCTACAATCAGAGTTAGACCCATCACCAGCTATCTAGGCGGACCGGAGGATGGGATGGCATGGTTTTTCACTTTAATAACATCCCAGTTGCTAAGACACATTCCAGCCCATCTAGCAAACCTTCAGATGTTGGACCGTCTACGTAAGCCAATCCGAACAAGGCGTACGCAATTTGGTCATTCGACGTCACTGCTCTCTATACCTAAGTGTCGAATGACTCTGCATTGCAAGCCACATACGAGCTTCTGATACAACATCAGGGGCTGTAAACATGTATGGCTTGTCGACTTAGCAGATCATGGTGCGCCTGAACTGCCCATTCTTCAGATGGTCCGGAAGTACCTTGCTCAAATGAGAGAGTCGGCAATGGGAGCAGCGACTGGCTTCTGGCCTGGATATTGCCTTTATGTCGAAAGTGAAAGCACCACTGATGGATCTTTGGCTATTACTCTACTGCACGTATATAGATGATTGGTTGGTTATCTGTTCCACTCAAAAAGAAATGCATATTTGCGCTAGATCGGTGAATGAACAGTCAGAGTATATAAGAGTCACCCGTGAGATACCGAAAGATAATTGGCTTGCTTTCTTGAACGTGCAAATAAACTCAACCGAAAACGGCTACATAACAAAGTGATACCGAAAGCTAAGTAATAGGAGTGCCCTAATTCACTATCCGTCCTCTCGTCCCTCACATATAAAAAAGGCGTTAGTAAAAAACATGTATCGAACAGCAGCCAAAAGTGTGTGCAGGGAAGGAGCAGAGAGTAGAATTTGTAAAGCTGACGCGGGATATAGCCACTTTCAATCTATTTGAATTTGTAATTCCCGGGTTTAGGTTTAGAGGTAACATTACTCCTTTCAACGAAAATTTGAATGAAGGTAGAATTCCGTTTAACCTCCCGTTATTTTCAGATGAGATAAGCACAGTTATAAAGCGTCGTTGGAAAATAATAGGAAGAGAGCAAGGGGTAGCTATCATTGAATTACCACCGAATATTCTAAGGCGCCAACTAGCTCGTAACCGCTTCTATGACCGTCTCTGTTAACTCTTATTTTTTATTCCTTCTCAAGCGGGACGCGAGGTGTTAAATCCAAATTTTATTTGCGCAATAAAAACGCTGAAAGCCAAAGCCGAAATGTTAGCTGTTTCGATAGTGTGAATAAACTTTGGCTTTGATACCTCGTGCTTCGTTTGAGAAGAAAGAAAAAATAAGAGTTACTAAAGCACGCAGAGGTTAATAAACAGTCGGTCTTGAAATTCGTCTTGTATAATAAAAGATGGCAAAATATGTTGTAACGGCAAAGACGGTGATTGCATGAGCGTCGGTAAAGTTTATCTAATCTGATAAAGTGTACTGCGATAAATATGTTGGCAAAACGGGTAGGCCACTCTATGCTCGCATAGGAGAACGCCTAGTTGACAAGCGTCATGATAGATGAAACACCCCGCTTGGGGCACATAGAGCACAGAAACATGACGGAGTATTGCGTGGTGAGCAGAAACATGGCCTCAGGCGGGAATCGAACAACAATGACTCGCGTTTCATCCTATCCTGGGACGCGTGCTCTACCACTACACCACCGAGCGCATTTGCGCCACCACTCATTCATCAACAGCTCTATGTTAGCTATCAACACCTACCTTTAACACGTTAGCAACGACAAGGCCCGTTTTCGGCCCTTGTCACACACCACGTGTGCGGCGGAGTGACGGGGCGGAGTCTGCACTATCAGCTTTGCGATGGAAACATGGTAGTTTGTTTGACAAACTAAGGTATTGGGGGGATATTATCGTGATGAAATGATGAAATATAACAGGGGATACTTCCATAAAAACTTTTTTATTCTAAGGAAATAACCATGTATCAAAAAATCATCCAAGTTTTGAACGGGAAAGCAATATTGTGAAGAAACTTATTTCTGTCCTTGATTCGCAGACCCATAACGTCATTTTGATTCTACATGGCTTTCCACTCGCTCTTGCGCAGTTTTCCTTCCACGACCTCCTCAGGCAAACCTCTTCTGCTCTTTCTGCATGTTCCAATAAAGTGTGTATTGCTTTGCTGCAGACTCTCAGCTATGGCGACGCTGGAGTACCAGTTATCGGCTAGGAGGTGCCCTCTTTCATTCAGAAGATCCTTAATTAGATCCTTTACCACAAAATCTGCAAGTTGCTTGTTCGGTGTTAGGTTGGACCTATGTACACTATCGTTTTGTAGGTGTACCCGCCTTCACCACGAAGTTTAAGTCGCTTCAATCCATATCTGTTTCTTCTGCAAGGTGCCTACAGGCGGAGTTTAATTCGTCCTCTGAATGGCACCATCGACTCATCGATACACACGTCTCCTCATCGTTTTAATGGGCCCGTACAACTCTTATTCGCAAGTTTCAGCATTGATCTTATTTTGTATAACTTGTCATTCACATCGTGACCCATATTGTTGCTTACATACAAGTGGTTCATAATCTCGAAGAATCGATCCCTCGACATAAGATGCGACGCTATGGAAGACTCCCAAAAGATGCGGGTCATTGCTCCAACAATCGTAGAGCCTTGGCAATTCGTATAATGGTCATTTTGAGACACAAGCTCAAGAATATCTTCATTTCTCCAATCATTGTGTCTTTCCATCCAAAAGGAACGGGGCGGCCCATGTCTCTCATGTGTTGATGAACTTTGTAACCATCTGCATGATCTTGTTGAGGTGAGTTGCGGAAATGGGAAATGGAGGAGGCACAAAAAATTGTCTCGAGAGAAATCAACTGAAAACAAATACTTAGGGTACAGGAATTAGTTCTCTTAGTGTCATGAGTCGCCACTTGTTCTCAAGCACAAAAGAAGTTTTAGTTCATTCATTCATTTCCTTTTCATTCATTTGAAATTCATTTGTGGTTTTATATGAAGATGAGTTGCTGCTGATGTAATTAATACAGGATGATATGACCAAAATATGAATAAATATATATAGGACGACATGACTATGTTCAGTAACAGTTCAAAAGATCGTCTTACACTACATATCTGCCTTTTTCCTCAAGATTCAAAGCTTTAAGAGGAAACATTGTTATTGTTTCCACCACAAGAAGTTTCATGGATGTCTCTTTTTTTATATTTGATCATTTACTGCAGACGAAACTCATTTTAGTAACGATAAATATCCATATCTCGTTGGAAAACTACCACAACGTCATTGCTAAAGCTGCGTATGTGGCCGCGCGGCGTCGCGACAAGCAGAATTTCAACGTCGTTGCTAACGTGTTAACAGGTTTGGTCGAGTATGCGATTTTGCTTTATAAACCCAGTCAAACTGATAGCTATTGTGATAATTACGACTCGAAATTCTTAGTATTTTACTGCATTTATCGCACTGTTATGATTATTTATAAGATAATGCAGCAAAATACTAAAAATTTTGAATATTACTTATCACAATGGCTTTCAGCACAACTGGGTTTATATAGCAAAATCGCACACGTTTATATGCTAAGGATGTCAATGGAGCTTTTGGCAACGCACGATTTAACCGAGTTGATGTCTGTAAATGGAAAAATTACAAGGAAATAAACAGGTCAAACGAAGAACAGGATATAGATGGGACAGCAGAAAACCGCTTTGAGTGTTGGCATATTATAAACAACTCATCTACTCATTCGCAACGCGCAGCACTGATTTCTTATAATCGCTTACATGAAATCATAACTGGTTCTATTCTGTTATAAGAGTGTAAATAAATATTCGACCTCATTCGCCGATCAGAAAATTTTCTTAGGAGTGCTAGTAATCAATAGAAAGCTTAAAGTTCTGACCACAGCCCTGCATGGCCGGTTTTCAAAAGACTCTTTTATTTTTCCGCATAGCCCAAGATATAACTATGTCTAGGACGCGCATATTTCTAGTCGGACAGAGCTCTTTTTTGACCATTACTGATCATTCGATAGCGTAATGTATGATGAATTCGACTTCAATACAACGTAGAAGGAAGAATAACATTGATTCACATGCGCGAGCAAGGTGGTCTCTAGCCAAATCACCGGGCACTGGTTGAGGCAACAGTGGGAGTTTGCGCAGTTATCGATCGATTTTCGACCACTCTTATGTTGGTACGACCTTTGTTATTCAATCAGAAATTGCTTCTCCATTTTGGGAGAGAAACAAAATTTAACGTATAACTGTGCTACAAGATGCCTTTAATTACTTTTATTTTGTCATGAATACGGATATATCAATCATTAATACGATCACCCTGATGGAATTCAAGAGGCGAAAACGTTTCTATTGCTACCAACAGTGATTCGAAGACATACAGGTACTACGAGACTTTGAATACTCGCTCATGTGGTCGAAAATCGATCGATCACCGCTTCAGCAGTCCTTTTTACCTAACGCAGCGGCCCGTGAGTTCACCAAAGACCACGTTGCTCGCGCATATGAATCGAATTCATTTTCCCTGTTGCGTTGCACAGAAAAGGTCGTTTTAGGATATAAGCACAGTGTTGAAATTAGCGAACATTACACTGTCGAATGATTTCTAATGGTCCAAAGAAAAGCTCTGTCCTGCCGGAAATATACGCTTCTAAAACACAAGAAATTTCCTTCTGAAAAAGCCAGAAAAAGCTTTTTCAAAAACCGCCCACGTGGGTCTGTAGCCAGGAATCTAAACCTTCGCATGATCTCTAGCGCTCTTATGAAAATCCTGTTTATTGGATGAGTTCGCAAATCAGTTGACCCTTTATAACCGAAAATAACCGTATAATTATATGTTAATGGACGGTTCGTTGTATTCATTCTGTAATTTTTTTTAAGCAGCTCAGTTTTTTTTTGTATAGATTGGAAAAGGAGGTATTGAAAGGATACTAAAAATGTAAATACAAATAAACGCTGAAAAACGACTTACATCTACGCGCGACCTACATTCTGCGCTGCCATGGGTAGTAATATAGCTGCTTTAACCTATCGATTTGGCAGCTCGCGCACTTGATGTCTGAGATTTCAAATTGGAAATCTATTCACTAGGGCATCACAATCCTGCCATTTCTCCGCCATTGTCATACATTGTCTGCACCCCTCCTAAGATCCTAAAAAGGATTAAAGCTTACGACTTTGATAGTCCTAGAGGATTGTGTCAACCACTCGACTTCAGTAAGCATCGTTGGAGGTTACTGATTTCATAAGCTGCCTTTACAAAGTTGCATCGTAGCCTACTAATGTACAAAGCCAGTGTTGCTACCATGACAAGTCTGGTGCCAGTTCGGTGAATTCCGGAGAAATGTAAAGCTTGATAAGCTCTAGAGGAGGAATTGAGCCACAAACATGTGTGTGGCAGAGCACCCTCAAATGAAAAGATTCTGTCTAATCATACATATATCCAATTTCCGTCAGCGTCACTGGGTCCAGCACCGATATCGATTTCTAGCGTAAACCGTTGGCGGTTGGTGCGATAGATTGATACAATGTAGCTTACATTCAGTGCTCAATTTTGCTTGGCTGGGTCTGTGCATGCTTCTTCATAAAAAATTTGGTATGCTCATTGGCATGAATCCTGTTTTTTTTTCTGAAACCTGGTCTGAGTTTCAGGAAAGTTTTCCATACAGCGCTGCAAGACTGAAAAGATGACGTTTTGCCCTCGAAAAATCGGTAGCTCGTAAGAGTTGGATATGGACCAAAGCATATAAGCGTGCAGAGAAAATTATGAAGTACCAAAGTAGTGCCAGGAAAACTGGAATTGTTTTCAAACGGAAAAGAAGAAAATCAAGTCAAGAAAGTCGCACTGTACGACCGATCAACTGCTCCATGGCAAGTGCTTGAGGCGTAGTTGACGCCCTATGGCTCATCGTCTCATCCTATGCCGTTACGAGTCCTTCTTTAGCCGTGCTAACTGTCCTCTTGTTTGACGTCTCCTGGAATGTGTGACTAATCATGAATTGTCGTTGTCGTTTCGACAATCTGTCAACTTGGAGGATTGGCTAAACGATTGGTAAGTGCTCTGGTGTGCACTAAAGCAGACGAAAGTTTTTGAAATAGTTACTTAGATAATTTATTTCACAACTCTGATTTTTCTTAGATGCTACCATTTGTTCTCAAAATAATTCCAGATTTGTCTCTCATACAAAAACGCTTGGAGAATCTTGATTATCATCTCCTGAAGAACTTCAGGGTTAACTGAAGTTCAAGCCGAAATTGATACCCGCATCATGAAAGAAAAGTAAGTTCTCTTCAGTTGGTTATTTAATTCAATCGTTAGGAAATGTAGCATATTTGGCTCTTCAAGCTTAGAACAATTTTTGTTTCTGCACTCATCAATGGAGTACCCATCCCACACAGAGAAATTGGGATTGAGTTGATCAAATCGAGTTAATTGTTGATTTGAGTTTGAATAGACGAGTGCACTATTTGACCGCTTTGGAACCGTTGACCCACGGCCACTCTTTCTCTAACTGGTACTGGACTGCCTGCTCTACATCTTTTGGATCTCTGACCCTCAGCCTGCTGCGTCTAACAGTGGCAGGCTGCTGCGTCCAACAATGCTGGCTGCTGCGTTTGACAATGGCACGCTGGAGTTAAGAGATGCGGAGGATGTGGAGCGACCGTTCAGAGCCGCCAGTTAGAGATTTAGAGGCCGTGGATCCATAGATCCGAAAGGTTAAGCGCTGCTGATTTACTGCTGCGTGCTGGACTATATAATATTGCGGACTAGAGGTGTATGAGGATTTGTGAGCAACAATGTTAATTTACCTAGTGAGGAGAGATTGGAGACTGGTTGCAATATAGTGTGCTGAGACTTTCTCTGATGAAATGTTTTCGAGTCATCGCATAAGCAGCGGTCCAATACTATAGAAGAAAAATGTTGGACATTGACACCGGTGAATTGATTGACATAAATCCAGACGTAGATCACACCATGTTTTTGCAATAACATTTCAAAACAATGTGCATTGAATACAACATGCTAATGACGTGGCATTGTCATCATTTTCAAAATTGGATATCATCCCAACTTATAGTGGACTTCATAAATCAGATCATTAATCATTTGTAGACCTCTATGAACAATGTGAGAAATTTTCTTGTATTCTCAAGATAAGGTGCTGTGCTGGCCTTCCGTAATCTTGCAGCAATTTTTACTGTCGCTTTTTTGATCGAAAAAAAGAGCAGCTTGAAATGCTTTTGCTCTTTCCTAGGAAACTGCGGACTAGCTAACCAGCTGACAAACACAAAAGTCCGCTCTCACCTTTGGAAGTCAACACTATTCCCAGCGCTTGTTATGCATTAAAGGCGTTGGTTCACGCTTGAAGCACCTCAGGAGGTTAACGCACTACTCGCAGAGAGCATGAAATAACTGTTCTAAATTTTAATGAGCACCTACATTTACGCAGCTCATGCTCGGGAGTTATCCCATCTATGAGTCTAAAACAATTGACATCGACACTGTAAGTTCCATCTCGAGTCACATAATAGGAAGAACATATGAGAGAGATGGACAAAAAAAAAACAGGATTGTGGACTCCTCGGATAGTTCAACCGTCCAACGACCATCCTAACGATACGTGAACGTGTTCATGGCAACTAATGTCGACTATCTTCATTTGCAAATGGAAACGATTTGAGGAAGCCGGAAGGACTCTTGTGGCACGTCACTATATTTGAAGCGGGCCATCACAATGGAACACGATGGAGTGGAAAGGAAAATAGCAAAATTTTGCTGACACCTGCAGTACCAGTGAAAATGAACCGTCAGTGTCAAAGTACTTGTGATTTGGCTAGATCATGTATTAGTTTTATATATCCGATGTAACAAGGGGGATTCGTGCTGTAAGACATATGCAACATAATCTCTTAATACATCGTCAATGGTTTTAGCTGCAGCGCTCTATCGAATTTGAGTCTTCTTTCCATAGTTTCAAATTTGATTCACATTTTCGGTACTCCACATATTGGGTATACTAATAACATCATACCACTGCAAGTGGCAGTCAAAATAGAAAGAATTATGACTGATTATCGATATCTAATTTCTGTCAACTCAGGTGGGTTAAGTGCCGATAGCGGCTGCCCCGCCATACCGTCGACGGTTGTGGGCAGACAACGCGTTATAGCGTAAATAGAGTGCTGTGCAAGACGAGCGTCGGTACGTGCAACGGTTAGCATACGCTCCCGGAAAAAGAGTGAGATCTGGATTCGATTCCCGGCTGACGCAAACATTTTGCACAGTACTCCACATATTGGGTATACTAATAACATCATACCACTGCAAGTGGCAGTCAAAATAGAAAGAATTATAACTGATTATCACATTTTTTTTACTTCTCGACGAGTGACATTTATAGCTCCTGTAATGAAGTTGCGGAAGTGGCTGGCATGACACCTGTACTGTCATGTTCTTCCCACTTGCCTGTTTTGGTACGCGAAAGTTCTCCATAGACGTCTTGAGATGAATGCATGCCTCATCAACGCAGACTTTATGGCGGAAATTGTCCATGGAAAGGTGTTTATGGGTGATTCTTCATTTTCGACAGAACAGTTCCTATTGGAGGTAGTGTACACTTTAGGTGGCTAAACTGGCAACTTAAGTGCACAGAAATGCCTCTGCCCCTATGACGTGACATCACATGCAGTGTGCACACTTTTCACAAGCAATTGCTGTGTTCACTAATTTGCATCGGCCAAAGATGACGTCTAGGTACTGTACGGAACGAGAGGTTATCAGAACTGCAAGGCGAACATTGTAGTATCTCATGCTGCACTTATAATTCAGTAAACGATGACAGCATGTGTGTACACGGAGGACAAATGTTTCCGCCCCACAGGTCTGTATGCACCAAGAACATGAGAAGATTAATAGCAGAACATAATGCATGCTGGAATAGGAGAATTAGAGATTTTTTTTCCAAAAATAAAGAAGACTTTTGCCCTATAGATCGATTGACAATAAAAATAGGCGAAGCTACGTAAAAAGTCCCAAAGTGGCTGTTCAGGCATCCATAGCTGTCACAGTGAGCACAGCGAAAATCAGATATTGAGCATTCTTCACCAAGACGTATTTAGCTGTCTTCGCCAAAGTCTCTTAAAAATCGATCTTTACCACCTACCAAGCACTTCAAAAAATTGAGTTGAAACACGTACTTCGGTAGGTAATGCTACAAAAAATTTTAAACACCATAGATCATTTAGCAAAGGTCCTTACACAAGCCCATCGTGCCACAGAGTTCTGAAATATTTCAGTTATCAAAAAACACGCATTATGTGAGCTTACCTCAGTGCTTTATGATCTTACTCCTCTCTTGAACAAAAGTGCTGATATCTCTTTCTGTAGAATGACTTGAAAAGGGCTAGTAGATCTTTATCGTCATGCGAAAGAAGCAAGTATGTCATCGAGAACTTCATTAACGTTACCGCAACGAAATAGCGATTTGGCTAAGTGCATACACACTCCCAATGTCGTTCAATGATTCCGCTTTAGGCGCTGAATAGGATAATGTCTGGAAGAAAAACACTGTTAAAGCTATACCTCTCCACACGGATGTGTTCTAAACTATAGTTAGAGTAGTGAATACAGTAGATTGTTGCTCACCGTCCCCATTTCCAAGCTGTTGTCACTAGCTAAGTATGAATGATGATAATTGAAAACATTGGGAGTCCAACACTTTACAAAACAGCTAGTGAGTCTGCTTCAATAAAACAAGGTCTATTGATACGATAGCCTAGTAGTGTGGGTAATCCAGCAGCTTATGCAAGTAGCTTTCATAAAGTAACGTCTAAGCCCTGAAAACGTGAAGTCGCAGAAATGTCAGCTATTGAACAATACAATGGGGACTGATATGAACTTCATGTTATTTGAGGATGGGAAGCCCTCAAGATTACACACTGATTGTAAAGTGCCTCATGACTTGGAACGAAAGCAAAATTGAGAAAAAAAGCATAAGTATACTTAAACTACCGCCTAGCAATGATTGATCAATAAATTGGTCAGGTCTTGTCAAGTAATTCCTCACCTTAGTATGATAACATTAGAATAGGAAGGAGTTACATCAGACGAAAAACGTCAGACTCCTCAGTAAGTAAAAAATAAGCATTCTATACTTGATATTTTGACGTTTGTATTTCAACAAGTGTGGTAGGCAAAGCCATGAATTCGAGGTCATCATATTCAATGCAGATGCCGTGACGTTGATATCTTGATAAAGACTCTTCTGCTGTAAAGTGACTCTGAAGAAGGGCTAAGGTGGTGCAGTTCACTTTTCAGGTGAGACTGTTGTTACCTAGCCTGCTTCCGGGATAACGTTGTCGTGAAATACTCTGCCTCTGGAGTAAAGTTGAGGTAGACTTGCCTGATTCTGATTTTAACATGTCGATCTGAAGTCTTAATTTGCGGTGAAACTGCCGTATTGTAGCCCGCCTATGAGAGTATTGTATATTGTATACATTGTAGTCCGCCTATGACAAAGCTAGACATTTCATACTTTTTATACTGATATTTGAACAACTTCGATAGGAAGCACATGCCTTCAACAAGTATCAATAAATTACGTGTCAAGATTTGAAGATAGTTTGATGAAATTTACCACATCTTATGCACGATAGAGGCGTTGCTCAAGCAATATTATTTGTTTCTCACTGTTGCACATGATCGAATTATCGACTCTGTTTGTGCTTCCTATATTTGCGAAGTAGAAATCATGTCTGCAATATTTAAGCATCATCCACAGTCTTCCTTACATGCAACGTTATACTTAAATGTAGAATACACAAAAAAGCCATGGTCGTCAACTCGATAGTAGCCACCTCTCATGTGAAAGTATAAATCACACCAATTATACCCGTAAAGCCAAGAAGGGTAATACTAAAATACCCTTCTTGGGCTATAGGTTTTGAGTAAAGTACCTAAAAATCACCGTAAAGCCAAGAAGGGTAAATCTCTCGGTGTTGGTCAATTAATCCCTAAGCAATTCGTCTTCAACTCATATTGTTGAGGTGACTTAATGCGTAACTGGCCTTAACAATGACTCGCCCTGGACCTACCAATGTACCAAGTCAGTGCTGATACCTTCCTAGACATGTGTGGTACCAATTCGTTCACCGTGCAACAGTAGAAACCTTTCTGAGGTGTGAAAGCAAACTATAGATCACACATGTGTCTCATAGTGCCTCTAACCCAGCGTCTTACACTCCTCTAATGCCTTTAACGATAACGTTTGATTGTGCAGAAAAAAAGCATACAGATTATGCTCCGTGTTCGCCCTCTTCACCCATTCCTTATCAGTTAATCATATACACCTCGATAAGAACTGGACACCATGCTGATAGGTTACTCAATTCTTCTCCGCTGATTGATTCATCTCACGAAATTGTTGTAAGACTAATGTATTCTATCAATAAATTCTTACCTTCTTTCGAGTGTTTTCTCAAGATCACGCTCAAATTTCAATATATTTCATAACTAATATTTAAGCCACCAAGTGTGTCGGGCCCTGTAAGTCAGCCCTATAACAGACCACATGACATGGTGCTTCAAAAAATAAATACGATATATATATTCGGTCAACGTTTCAACGCTTTTAGCTTTCATCAGAGCTAGTTGACTCGCGTTGATGCTCATTCATCGTCGTTGTAGTATTCTCTTTCGTTTTCTCATAAATCGAACCTTCTTCGGAGAAGCAGCTCTTGATTGAGATGCTTTGGGCAAGACGGTTTTGCTGATAGTGTGCCCAATGATAAAATCTGTTATTCACTCAATTTTAAGCCTGTATAAGTTGATGCAATTTTACACAGGAGAGCTATAAATAGTTTGATAACCCACTTTCGTTCATCTTCGGACTGAATAGACAGTCATATCTTTTTTTTCTAGTCGATGCTGCAATCAACGAGCACAAATAGAATTTCTTGAATCATTTTTAGTACAGCCACTCAAAACACCAC
This sequence comes from Parelaphostrongylus tenuis, assembly GCA_019055375.1. Classification (NCBI taxonomy): domain Eukaryota; kingdom Metazoa; phylum Nematoda; class Chromadorea; order Rhabditida; family Metastrongylidae; genus Parelaphostrongylus; species Parelaphostrongylus tenuis. Next base: position 151,576 of record JAHQIW010003484.1, read on the forward strand.
TAAAACATGAAGGGTTGCTGCTGATTTTACTATCACAAAAATACCCAGATCTAGAATTACATCGCATAGGTGCAATTCAACCATTTATTTCATTTCAAATTGCCTTCAATCCCACAAGAGCTGACTTTCCTTTGAGGCAGGTGGACATTGGCTTATAATTATCCAGTGATGAATTCGAGAATGTTGACTGCTATAAAATTTTTAACTTCAGATTGAAGTTGAATCTACATATCACCCTTAGCCTGGGCGCGTGCTACCCGAAAACTCCAAGATAGTCGCCCTGCTACCACTTTCTCTTCGACATGAGGCATCAAAATTGTCAGCACTCAATCTTCAACAGTTTTGGCCCAGACAGCACATATCGGCATGAGACCCATTTGAGCTGACAGCTATCGAATCTACCAGAACTTTTCATTTTACCACAGTTATAGCAGTGTAAAAGGCCGAAGGCACAAAGCTCTAAGCGTTGATGGATCCCTGCGGGATGCTCCATGTGTTTGCATTTGATTTTTAATTTCGTTTGATGTGATTTGCACATTTGACCTTTGCAATGAATCGCAGTGGCCTTCCGCTGGACCGAGTTAGTGCTGCTTATCCTTCCAGACAAGTCTGCGACCAGTCTGATACCATTACCGACCCCGGAGGGATGGATGGCTTTGTGAGCCATGAATGCGAGATCGAACCATTAACCTTATGCTCGACGCAGAGCACCTTTGGTCACTGCACCACATCCGCTCCAAACTTGTGCTATGATGTTACAATTATATATCCGAGGATGATGAGTGACTGATGATATGCATAATTTATAGTTTCGACGGGAGTTGAAACCTGCGTTTTACCCCTACCATGGGAGCATCATAACACTGCTATAAGGGAAATGAAATAAGATACTTTTATTATGAGTGCTGTATTAAGACCACGCTCAAATTTTAAGAGATCCTTTCATTATTATTTGAACCTCAAATTTATAATTATAATTTAATTATATTTTTTATACTTATTAATTAAGGCTCGAATAATAATGAAAGGAACTATTGATATTTGAGCGTGGATCTTGATAAAGCACTCGAAATAAAGGTATAATATGATAAAAATACCAGCCAAGAGCAATCGAGTGCGCAAACACTCTGTGTTAGGTAAAAATTTCGCTTGACATATAGTATAAAACGTTCGCCTTCGATGACTCTCTAAAGGGAGTAGAGCTCACGAGAAAACTAACTATAAAAATATTGAAAGACAACGGGTTCTGCCTGACTGACGAGTCTGTAAGGACGAAACACGTGTATCGAGCTGTACAAGAGCTCTTACCAGACCACATGACAAGTTGGCTCAAATAATAATGAAACTATCTATTAAAAAAATTTAATCTGCGCAGTTGTCACCGATTACTATTGATATAAAGTCAATGCAAACATCTATAATACTTTTGTCTAGCACAATATCGTGCCTATTGTTTATGGTAAGAGTCAAAGCAAAATACCTAAGAAAATGGGTAGTCTTAAGACCGATACATGCAAAATTCGTTATATCAACAAAAGCGTGCTGTAATCCAGACATAGCTCAAGTAGTCCATTATGCTTTTTTAGTTGGTAATAAAAGCTTTAGCCAGAGAAGCGAAAAACGCCTGTATTAATAGAATTTACGAACTCAGATACTCTCTACGCCCCTGAAGTTGCACGAGCAGAGAATAGAATTGTGAAATGATCTACAATTGTCTACAATTGCTAAGAACTACGGTATTTTTGTTATGCTCTTGAAGATCATTCATCAAACTGCAACTCCTCCACGAAAGATCGATATTTCGGAATCTTTCAGTACTATTTTTTTGACGGCCTTCAAAATAAACACGAAGAATGTCTTTACGGGAACGCAGATTTGTTCCTGGTAATTGAATAGCAGTGGAACTATAATTATTTGAATAGTGTGAACCTTCCATTGGTTTCATTGATGCAATCCCTTTCCCACCATTTTCTCCCTAGCAAATGCAGTTATATCATTTTTCCGAGCTATAAGCATGAGGAGAGCGAAGCGTAGTGGTTATAGGTGCCCTGCCAGCACAGATGATCAACGGTGGTCGTTGATCCGACCCCGAGATCAAGACTCAGCAACCTCTCCATCCTTTTTGGATTGCTGAATTAGCTCCAGTTTTGTGTGGTGGGATAGGAACACAGGCTTGATATATTAATACGTCACTGTGAATCATTGTAAAGGCCACATATGCAACTAATCACCTGAACAAAGTTAAAAATTGAAGACGAATACATGACCTCTCCATTAGGGGCTTATCATTGCCAAGGGCTTTGTTCTCAGCTCTCAGTAAACAGGGGAGTTTTTCCAGTAAGTTTTAACTTGCAAACTTTCATTCCGTTTAAGAAAAAAAACGCCTCTTTCAAACTTGCCACGTTCTAGATTTCAATGTAATCTACTGCATTACATTTACTAAATCACACCCTTGTAATTGCCAGTTTATTGGCGCTCTACAATGCTACATTACAAATCAGCTGAATGGAAATGTTCCTCTGAAATACATCACAGTTCAACTTCAGTTTCCGCCGACACTGCTAGTTGCCGAGAATAAAAGCGATCCAGACGGGACCCAATGCTAGAACTCGAATCGCTCTGTTCATCACACTTTGCCACATCGCTCTCGACCAGTTTGCCATAACTATGTTTGTCGTCTATAAAAATTTTCTTCAAAAAGCAAAACAGTGAAAAGAGGAAGCTGTTCGAACCGAGAATGTTCCTGAAAGTGTTTCTGTGTATGGCGTTAACAACGGCAACAACCATAGGTTTGTCACATGTCATTTTCGCGGAGCGGTTCATCACCATCTTACATATTCCCGTCACTGTGTTGCTAACGATAATGCACGTATCGACCATCTCGTCTTCTGCAAAAAAGCATGTGTCTTGAAATTACATCTTTTTCTACAGGGAAAACTGAAAAAAGCCTTTAAGAATATTCTGAGTATTGATATTGTTTTATTCTTCAAAATCCTGTAAGCCAGCACCTGCCCATTCGAATACTATATCGATCCCAGCAAGAAAGACATTGAGAAACTTCTTTATAAAATGCCATCAATTGCAGAGAGTCTGATTTTAGTGCCATTATGGTAGCCTTCCCCATACTATAGAGCATTTTCCAATAACTATCTAGAAACCCACTTCAGTTTGGGTCTATCTAAGCCGTGAAGTCAACATGATGAACAACCTAGCTCCAGAGTTAAGCAGGAGGAAAGAGCGGATGGGGAAGCGTTTAAGAGCATCGGGACCGTATTGAAGAAGACAAAGAACTTCAACTCAGTGCCCACCTATTCGACTCAACGGTTATCTCTTCCTAACGTATGCAGCAAAACCTGGTCACTACGTAAGCAGGATGAAAGATGTCTCTGGAGTTATTGAACTCACAATCGAATGGTCGATGCTAAATGTATCCCGCATCTCGCAAATGAGAGAAGGGATTCGAAGCTGTGACCTATGTCAATGACCAAAGATCAGGCAAGCCGTTCTACATGATAACCAATCAAATATGAGGTGGAGTGGGCACGTCATGCGCTTGAATGACAATCGACAGACGAGAACCGTTCTCGAGAGGATTTCTTGAAATGTAAAGCGCACCACAGGAAGACCACCAACCCAATGGCTCGCATATTTTTAGCAAGAAGCCTGGAAGAAAAGTGCTATACTTAACGAATTTGTAGAGCGAGGAGAACCCACTGGGCAGCCTTTGCTCGAGATAGAAAAAAGGAAAGTGTTGCTGATGAACGCTTGAACTCTTGACGATCAACGGATCGACGGGTAATACATGTGATCTAGGTATTGCTCAAATATGACTACCGAGCATAGCTTTGCTTTCCAGTGCATTTTATCTCATTGCTTAAAATAATCCAAATGAACGAACAATATTGAATACGCACGCATATCCGCCGTTGGATTGAGAGCAATGTTCAGACATTGCAGTGGTTCGTAAGTGATGTTGACAGCAAGCTGACTTAAAATGGCGGAGATTACAGGATCAGGTAAGAATGCACTACGGCTTGCCTTTCGAGAACGTCAAAGACCTAAAGAGCAAAGTTTCTGATTAATTGGTGTGTGCGTTTCATGGTGTTTACTATCAAATTATGTAAAATTATGCAAATTATGCCGACACTAGTAGGCTGCCTCCGCCAAAAGCTTGGAGGTCATCTATTCCTTTCTATATTTCGCAAAAAGAGCAAAACTTATGAAATGCACAATTACAAACTCACTGTTTGCATCACAAGACGTTGTACAAGCGCCTGAGCTCCTTCCTTGCTTGGTGCAATCCCAGCAACTTGGGCAGAAACCATGGGCGTACTGTAAACCATTGCTACACGCAATGTGAAGCCGCTCACGGTGAAGACCCTAGTGCTCACTGAAACACTTTTTTGTAGCTTTTAAACTGAATAATTAGACATTGAATAATCATAATAGCTTATGTTTTGGCCTACCTTTTTATTTTTTATTTCGGATTACTGTGTCAGAAATGATCACTTCGATTAGAGCTCCATAAGTTCCCAGCTAAGGTCGAAAATATGTGTATATATAGCAAATTTCTGCTTATTACTTTGCCCTGAAGGCACCACTCCACAGGCTAACACTGTCGAGAATATGAATAGCAGCGAAATCATAAAGATGGCGGCCGAAAGTCTTTCCATGTTCATTTTAGCCCCTAAAATCTGAGCAAAGGTTATAACCTTCGTCAAACTGTTCACTTTTTACATTATGTCGTTGACAAGGCAGCAACGGACTCAGCAGTCACGTGAACAATGTCTGTCTTTTGTTTACTTTGAAAAAAAAAATCCTACACAACAAATATATGACAAATCTGCTATTACGGAACACACTGAAAATCAGCTAGTGACAAGCACGAGGTGAAGAAATAACCTCTTTTGCTAGGCACAAGCATTTCAGAACAGTGTTAATAAACATTCGAAAGCCTAAATTTCTTACCATTGCAGTAAGTGGCTGGTTTTTCGAAAAGGCTCTCTCATAACGCAGTGAAATTCAAAAAAATTATATTTCACACCAATCGCGCAATTCAACATTTAGTTCGCTGAAAGCAAGAAAAACACAGGAACGTGTAGAGAAAATCTTTTAGTGTTGGAGTGAGACTTTTGATCTAGGGTTTTTCTAAAGCAAAGAAATGATTCCTAATCAGATAACAAAAATCGGACTTCATTCAACTACCATCGAGCGATGATCACGCCAACCCTCTAGCCGCCCCAATCCGCAGCCTGTTCGAAGTACACTTGCTCGTGCATGTGAATCAATCTTATTTTCCTTGCTACACTGCGCAGAGACGGCCATTTCAGAAAATGGGTGTGCAAAGTTAGAATCCTTAAATCTTGCGCTATCGAATGATTACTAATAGTTAGAAGAGAGAGTTGTGTATTGCGAGAAAAATGCGTGTGTGTAAAACACAAATGTTCTCCCTTCATTAAAGTATTATAAAAAATATTTTTTTTGAAAAACGGCTAGGTATCACATTAGCCAGGGAAAGCCTTTGAATAACTACTAACACTCTTATGAAAAGTTCTTTGTACAGAAAGATGGATCGTTTCTCCAAGTGCCGTCTATCGGAGAAATTCCAAGTCTTGTAAAGCAAACATTTAATGAAAACGAAGTACTTTCAGAAGGCATTCTGATCAGAAATGCGCCAGTTCCTCTGATAGCACACTTCAAATTCAACTACCACCAGTTCCTTGTAATTTTACGGAAAAAAAAATTCGACTTCCCTAAAATTGAAATATTTGTAGCCTCCGAAACATTGATGTTGCGATCGCTTTTCTTAAGTGAATCCTCTACCAATATAAGAAAAGAAGAGGACGCTTTGAAATTTGAAGAACAACTTTCAATACGAAACCTTGAGTAACAAATTTGTAACAACCGAAAATAGCGACAGGTGGGCCTTGATGTTCATACTTGCCTTTCACACATAGTAGTCCGATGAAATCTCTTTTGTTAATGGGGAGGCTAGTCGGTAAAAAAGTGAGAACTTTCACGGAAATTTACTCAAGGTTTCACCAAGCAGGCGAGAATTGAGATGGCGTCAAGAATTCAACAGAATGAGGAACCGAAATGTGTCAGACCCGATGATAGAGAAGCTACTCTATGATGGCATCGGATCTTGCCGAGAGGCGGCAAGGTCCTAGGTTCTGATAAAATTTTTTAATCTATCAAAATGAGGCGAAATGTTGACGTCGTAAAAAATGCACCTGACATGGCATTGCGAAGAGAATTCAATCACCTTTTCCAAAATCCAAGTTTGTCATCAAAATATCTGTTTTTGTAACGTCTCCGGTTTCTCCAACTTCTCCCTTCTGATCTTGCGAGTCAAAATTTCTTAATGCACATTTTGTATAGTGAGGTTTATTTCATTTGCGTAATGATCCCAAACTCTTGTGGCTTACCTCATTTACCCAAATATTCCAAGAAGGATCAATTGAAAAGACTGAACAACGTTTTTATAAATCATTCAAATCAATTTACATCCTAAGTTTTCAAAGTAATTTGAAAATGAACAAAGTAGTCAGATTTAAATCGGCGAACATTCCCAAAATAATTCACACGCAGCTATTCGATCTCGCAACGATTGTGTAGACAGTTATAATACTCAATATAGGAGGTGGAAATCACTTGATAAACAAACAAGTAATTTTTACGTTGACATTCACCATCATAATCGGTAAAATATTCAGCTCAATGTGAATATAGCATTTTCTATTCCAAAAACCCCTTCACCATTCTCAATTATAAATTATAGTTGGCAGACATTCGTTGATTTGTTAATTTGTTATTCCGAGGCAGTACATATCCCTTTGATTTCAAAGGTGGACTAACGTGGTAATATCATTTGATTAGATTGACCTGGCAAATGGAAAGCTATTCCGTTCAGGAACACTACAGTCAAACCGAGGCCTTAATATACCTGAGAATTTTTTTGCAACGACGTCTGAAAGCAAATACTATTACTTGTTTTGCAAAAACAATACAGTGCAGAATGTTGGATAGTATCATTTTGTGGTATTAACTGATTGAACAATCGAGGTAGTGCTCATTGATGCCAGTGATCGTTTATTACTACTGCTGTCCGACTATTGGATAGTATAGGAGTACATTCGTTATCAGATTAACTCTTGAGTACGACGGCGCGGAAGTGTTACTTTGTAAAACCTTTATCCTGGGTTCAAAATATGAGGGGATGTAATGGTTGCTTTCAGGTCTTCAAGTGAGTGACATTACCATATTGTCGAAGAATGGAAAGGGCATCTCAAAACTGGTATGATTGTGAGAAGTGTCCGATACAGAACGCTGTAATTCTGTTTTGTATGCCGCGACTAACAAACCGTAAACACTGTCTACAGCGCTGTAGAATGATTGGCCCCGTTATGAGTTTTCACGAACGCTAATGGAAGCTGAAAAGCAGTTCCGAGCTGCAGCAGTTCCGTGTTTCAACAGAATTGCTGAACATCGTACAGTTTCATTATAGCATTCTATTTCCACTCTGAAGAAAATACTGTACTTAGTAGGCGGATTCAGTTAATGCTTTTGAAACATCACTGTACTTATGAAGTTATGTGGGCTACAAAGAGTTTCATCCTATCCGGGGACGCGTGCTCTACCACTACAGCACTGAGGCACATTTGCCCGACCACTCATTCATCAACATCTCTATGTTAGCTATCAGCCACCAATACTCTTTATCGGCCATCCTCTGAGGAGAAATATAATGCACATTACCGGAAATTGAATAGGGAATGGGTCAAAACGGCAAGGGCGGCTTTTGTGCAACCGTTAATTATCCGTCAACTTAAGAATCATTTAGCGGCTTTTCCCTTCCTATACTCACTTCCTGTAACACTTATAAAACATTAGTTCGCCTCTAGCAATGATCTAACGTTTACCGATCCTTCAACATTCAAAGATAGATCGGTCGTTGGCTGTGTAGGCGGACCGACGAATAGGACGACTTGGTTTCTGAGCGTTATTTTGTCGCGACCATTAAAATGGCAAACCACATGTATGTCATGGAGTAATATTCGATGTTATTGCTGCTCACAGGAATGTTTCGAATGACTCCGCACCACAATAGATTCGCTAATTGCTAGGAGAAAATAAACTCAGAATAAATATCTGTAGCACTCTAAATCAACAACTCGTAACTTTTTTGCGGGAATGCCTGAGTTGTTCAATCTTTAGGTGGTTTGGAAGATATTTTGCGCAAATTAGAGGGCTGGCAATGGGCAACGATTGGCACCAGCCCTTGCCATTGCTTTCATGCCCAAAGTGGAAGCTTCAGTTCTCAGTCTCGGTCCTCTGCTCTGCTGTCCACACATAACTTTCTTTTCGAGTGTTTTCTTGAGACCAACACTTAAATTTCAATATGCCCGATAATCATTATTTGAGCCACGCCTATCAGTGGTCTGCCAATGAGGGCTGACTTATAGAACCCGATACACGTGTTTCAATCTTGCGATCTCGTCGGTCGGGCAGTTACCCTTTCTCGTCTTTTGCTAATCTCTGTGAAAGCTCCAGTCGCCACACTAAGAGTTAGCGATGACGAACGTTTCACAATCTATGTCCAGTAAAAATCTCACCAAACATAGAGTGTTGTACACTCGATTGATCTTGGCTGGTATATTCAATAAACATAACGTTTCTTTTTGGTGTTTTCTTAAGACCACTGCTCAGATTTCAATATGCCTGATGATCATTACTTGAACCAGCCAAGAGCAATCAAGCGTACAACACTCTATGTTTGGTGAGAATTTCACTGGACATAGAGTGTAAAACGCTCGTCGTCGCTAACTCTTTGTGTGGGGACTGGAGCTCCCACAGAGATTAGCAAAAGACGAGAAGGGCAACTGCCCGACTGACGAGATCGCAAGATCGAAACACGTGTATCGGGCTCTATAAGTCAGCCCTTATTGACAGACCAGTGACATGCGTGGCTCAAATAATGATTATCAGGCATGTCCATACATAAGTGGTTGTCTTATCATCTGCTCGGCACAGGAGAAGGTGGAGATGTGTTATGATTTGTTGAATAGGCAGTCGGAGTGCAGTAATTTTGCAAGGGAGAAACTTAGGGAAAACTGGCTTCCATTTTCAAACTCTCAAATACACCTTTCTGGAAGTGGCCACACAACAAAGCGGTATCACAGACCAAGTAGAGAAAACATATTAGTACACTACCTTTCTTCCCACCCCTCACAGACGAAATGAGCACTAAACGATTGGTAAGTGCTCTCGTGTGCACTAAAGCAGAAGAGAGTTTCTGATATAATTACTTAGATAATTTGTTTCACAATTTTGGTTCTCCCAGATGTTACCATTTGCTCTCAAAATAATTTCAGATTTGTCTCTCATTCAATAACGCTTACAGAATCTTGATTAGCAGCTCCTAAAGAACTTTACTGCGGATAATCACGGTTATTTAAATATGCAAAATTGTTCTATTTTCGGCTAAGATTTTACTTCAGAATTATAGGAAGTGAGCAGATCATTCTTTTGCCTAGTATTTCACAGTTCCTTTCTAGGCTAGTGATACCTATAAATTAAATGCGCTGATGCTTTAAAAAGGTAATCGAACATGGGTTAGCTAAAGTTCAAGCCGAAATTGATGGCGGCATCAATGAAAGAGTTCAATCGTTAGTAAATGTACCTTATTCGGCTCTTTAAACTTAGGACATTTTTTGTTTCCGCACTCGTCAAGGGAGTATCTATCCTGCACAGAAAAACTGGGATTGAGTTGATCGAATTGAGTTAATTGTTGATTTTAGTTTGAATAGGCGAGGGCACTATTTTACCGTTTTGGGACCGTCGACCCACGGCCACTGCTTCTCTAACTGGCAACTCTGGACTGTCTGCTCTATCTCTTTTGGATCTCTAAAACTCATCCTGCTGCGTCTAACAATGTTGGCTGCTGCGTTTGACAATGGCACGCTGGAGTATAGAGATGCGGAGGAGGTGGAGGGATCGTTTAGAGTCGCCAGTTAAAGATTTAGAGGCCGTGGGTCCACGGATCCGAAGTGGTAAGCGCTACTGAAATACTACTGTGTGCTGAACTATATGACACTACGACCTTAGAAGCGCATGAGGATTTGTGAGTAATGAGTTTGTGAGGATGGCTTAATTAATCTAGTGGGGGAGATTGGACGCTGGTTTCTGAGTAGTGTGCTAAAACTTTCTCTGATGAATGTTTTCGAATTATCGCATAAGTAGCAGTCCAAGCAATATTCTAGAAGAAAAAGATCGTTTTCGTTCGCAGGTTTCTGAATCTCGAACAACCGACAGTTCGTTGGACATTGACACTGATCAACTGATTGACATAAATCCAGATGTAGATCCTAACTTGTTGGTGCTATAACATTTCGAAGGAATGTGCATCAAATACAACCTGTTAATGACGTGGCATTGACATTATCTTCAAAATTGGATACCATCCGAACTTGTAGTGAGCTTCATAAATCAGAACAATAATCATCTACCGACCTCTATAAACCATGCGGAATATTTTCTTGCATACTCAAGATGAGGTGCTGACCTTCCATATTCTTGAAACAATTTATACTGTTGCTTTTTTCGTACGATAAAAAAGAACAAGATGAACTGCATTCGCTCTTCTCGAAGAAACCACAGACTAGCTAACCAGATGACAAACACAGAAGTTCGCTCTCACCTTTGGAAGTCAACTTTATTCCCAGCGCTTGTTATCTATCATTAGAGGCGTTAGTTGACCCTTGAAGCACCTCAGGAAGTTAGCGCGCCACTCTTAGAGCGCACGACTTAGCTGTTCTAAATTTTAATGGGCACCAACAACGTTTAGCCGCTTACGCAGCTCAGATCTTTGGAAACTATCCCATCTTCGGGTGTGTAAGAAATGACATCGAAGCTGCAAGTTAGATGCTTGGGTCACATAATAGGATGAACATGGATGGGCAAAAGGACAGTATAGTGGACTACTAAGATAATCCAGCCTTCCGATGACCATCCTAAGGATACGTGGACGTGGTCATGGCGAATAATGTTAATTATCTTCATTTGCAGATGAAAATGATTTGAGGAAGACTGAAGCACTCTTGTGGGACGTCAACACGTTTAAAGAGGACCTTCATAATGGACCAAGATGGAGTGAAAAGGAACAAAAAGTAGAAATTTGCTGACACCTGCTATACCAGTGAAGACGAACTGTCCAAGTATCCGAGTACTTATGTTTTGGCTAGAACATGTATCAGTTATATATATCCCATGTAACAAGAAGGATTCGTGCTGTAGGAAATATGCAACAAAATCTCTTGATTCATTGTCAATGGTTTTAGCTGCCTCGCTCTATCAAACTTCAGTCTTCTTTCCATAATTTCAAATTTGGTTCACATTTTCCTTATCTCTCAATGAATGGTATTTATACTTCAAGTAATGATGTTGCGGAAGTGGCTGGCATGACACCTGTACTGCCAAGTTCTTTCCGCATGTCTGTCTTGGTACGCAAAAGTTCTTCATGGACATCTTGTGATGACTGCATGCCTCATCAACGCAGACGTTAAGGCGAAAATTGTTCATGGTAAGGTGGTTATGGATGAGTCTTCATTTTCGACACGACACTTGCTATTGGAGAGAGTGTACACCTTAGGTGGCCAAGCTGGCAACACAAGCTGCACAGGATGCCTCTGCCTCATTTGATGTGACAACACATGCAGCATGCAAACTTTTCATTGACAATTTTGTGCACTATAGATTCATCGATCGAAAGATGACGCCGGAGTACTGTGCGGAACAGGAGGTTATCTGAACAACAAGGCAAACATGCGGAACCGGAGGTTATCTTAACAACAAGGCAAACAATGTAGTATCTCTTGCTTCTTTTGCGCTGACAATATTTTAGTTGTCAGAAAGCAAGCATTATGTGACTTATCTTAGCATTATGTGACTTATCTTATTGTCATCGTTTTGGTCTTCTTTCTCTATGCCTGGTAATCATTTTTGATATTGTCAGCGTTTAAAAAATCCAAGGCTCAAAAATAATTACCAAGCATATCGAAGTTTGAGCCGTGGTCTCAAGAAAACACTCGAATCGAAAAATATGATATATTGAATACACTACCCACGAGCATTCGAGTATACAACACTCCGTGTTCGGTGATAATTTCACTGGTCATAGAGTGTAAAACGTTCATTGTCGCAAACTCTTAGTGTGGGGACTGGAGCACCCACACAGGATTGGCCAAAGACGATAAACGGTAACTGCCCGAGTGACGAGATCGCAAGATCAAGACACATGTATAGCGCTCTATAAGTCAGCCCTCATTGATAGACCACTGACATGCGTGGCTCAAATAATGATTACCAGGCATATTGAAATTTGAGCTGTGGTCTTAAGAAAACACTCGAAACAAAAAATATGATATCTTCTTTTTCTTTTGTACAAACTGTTTGTATCTCTTTCTGTAGATGAGCTTGTTGGATAAGACTAATAAAACTTTAACATCATGTGAAAGATGCGCGTATGCTATCGAAAATCTCTTTATTAACATTATCACAGCGATTCAGTTAACTGCACATACAATTCTAGTGCCGTTCAATGGCACTGATGAGAATGTTTTCCGAAAGAAAAAGACTGTAGAAACCATGCCCCTCCATAGAGATGGGCCATTCTATAAGCCAAAATCAAGCATTTTTTACTCAGTATTTTGACATTTGGACTTCAACAAGTTTGGCAGAGAAGGCCATGCCTTTTAGGCTATAACCGTAGGTAAAGTAGATACTCCTTTAGACATTTTATCATCTTTTCCAATGTTTTTTCCACAGTGGATTTCAGTACTTCCAGCATTCAATTTTTTTCGTCTTCTGTTGAACGTCGGAGAATGCTGATTGAGCACAGCTCATTGCAATCACGAGGATAGCCTGGCTTACGCTCTTCATAGGTCATTCGTTTTTTGGCTGTCCAACAGTGTCAGTAGGGTTGAGGCCAACGCCGTCGCGACAAGCAGCATAATCACTCACCAAGGCGCCTGAAGCAGATGTGATAAGAAAGGTGTCTTTACAAAGGCTGTCATAGTGTGAAGTGACTCTGTAGAGACGCTCAAGATGTGTAGTTCGCTTCCAAGGTAAGGTTGTCGTTATTTAGTCTACGTTTAAAGTAGTGTTGTCATAGACTAGTCTGCCTTTGGAATGGAGCTGAGGTAGTTCGCTTCACTTCTAGTTCGACTCGAGCTTAGAATTTCGTTTAATACTCTGACTTTAAGATGAAGCTGCCGTGTTGCAGCCTGCATATAAGGTGAGGCTGCTAAGCATTTCATACTAAATGTACTGATACTTCTTCACCAAGTCTTGGACGGAAGACCTCTCCTCCAATAAGTACTAGTGAATTGGATGTCGAAATTGGAAAAACCACCTGTCACCTGTCACCTTTCGTCCCGTTAATCGTCGACTGACACGAGCGGACGGCACCAGCGTTTCCATTTTTCTTTAACGAGTGCAAAAGTAGCCTTTCGGTCTTTCTCGCTCCAGGAATTCATTGGTGATCGGATCATTCCTCTGCGCTCTTCGAAAAGAAATTGTACCATTCTGTCGGTGATCTTCCTGTGGAGCGCTTGACATCTCGGGGAATTCAGTCGGTTACGGTTATCGTCCATCGGTTGTCGTTGAAGTGCAATACGTGTCAGGCCCACCTATTTCCGATAGCCTGGCGTGTAAAGTAGCGTTTTGATCTTGGATCGGTGATTTAGATCGGAACTTCGCACCCTTCTCTCATTTGCGAGACACGGGATACTCTTAGGTTTGCCCTTTCGACTACGCGTTACAATAACGCCAAGTGATCTAGCATCCCTCTTACGTAGCGACAAGCTTTTTGTTGTATATGTTAAGGCAGGGATAACCGGTGGAAGATTAGAAGATATTATGATAAATTTGACCATATCACTGCATGATGAAGGCGTTGCTCAAGCGACATTATTTGTCTCCAACAGTTATGCATAATCGGATCATGAACCCTGAATGCATATCCTATTTTCGCAAAATCGAAATTGTGTCCGCGAAATCTATACTTTATTGAAGTGTTCGTTACACGAGATATTGTACTCAAATGTAGAATACACTTAAAAGTCATGGTCATCAACTGCGATATCAAAATGACAGTAAATATCTTTCATGTTAAAAGCACAAAGCACATTAACTACTACAGTTAGAGCTAAGAAAGATGAAACTCTCGACGTTGATCAATCAATTCCTCTAGAATGCGTCACGCATTCGTTTTTAACTAGTGTCGTTTGAGATGACTTAGTGCATATCTCGCAGGCAATGACCAAAGGTGCACTTACCGGCGTATCAAGTCTGTTACCCTTTTAGACATAAAGCTCTGAAATAAGGCTCTCGGAGTTAACCATTGCTCAATGGATGCGCCATGCATTCGTTTCCAATATTTGAATTCGTTTGAGGTAATTGAATTCATTTCCAATAACTCGCGGTGGCCTACCGCTGAACCGAGCCAGTGCTGCTTACCCGCCCAGACAAGCCTGGGACCAGTCTACTACCAATTTACCGACCCCGCAAGGATGGGTGGCTTGGTGAGCTTTGAGCGCAATATCGAACCATTGACTTCCTATGTGACACAAAGCACCTCTAACCACTGCTCCACATCCCCTCCCTCCTAGACATATATGGCAAAAATTTGTCCATTGTGCACGGATAGGAAGATCTGTGAGCCTCGCGTGTGGAATCAAACCATCGACCACTTGGTATGTCTCAAGGCACCTCTGAAACTGCTCCTTACAGGTCCCGAGCGACATTATTTGATTGTAGAGAAAATACGAGTATGGATTTTGCATTCGTATTTGTCCTCTTCACCAAATTTCCTTATCATTTCATCACAGACATCTGGATTAGAATTGAACAGCATGACACTAGTAGTTTAGTCAACCACTCCTCTTTAATTGTGCCAATATCACGAAGTTGTTATAAGAGTAATGTACTCAATCAATGTTTCGAAGCGTTTCTTCTTCATCAGAGCTAACTGACCGCGGTCGATGCTCCACAGTCGTTCATTCTCGTTGTGGTGCTCGCCTTTGTTCTCTTTCAAATCAAATCTTCTTCGGAGAAGCAACACATGATTGATATGTTTTGGGCAGGACTGTTTTGCTGATAGTATGTTACATGATAATTTGCTTTTCTTCGGATTGCTAATCCTGTCCAAGTCGGTGCAATTGCGGACTTAAAGGCAGTAAATTATGGTGATAACCGACTTAGAATTAACACCAGACTCAGTAGTCGGTCATATCTTGTTCTTAATTGATGGTGCAATCAAACACGCAGCAAATCGAATTTCATGGATTGTTTTCTTTATAGTCACTCAAAACACCGTAACATGGAGCGAGTACGGTTAGTTTTACTACTGCGATAACACCCAGACCTCATATTTCATCGCCTAAGTGCAACATCACTATTTATATCATCCTAAATTGTCTTCAGTACTGCAAAGCTGAGCCTCCTCCGAGGCAGCTGTACGTTGACTCATAACCATCCATTGATAGATCAAGGATGCTGGGTGATATGAAATTTCGGACTTTAACTGGAGTTGAACCTACAGATCACCCTTACCTTGGGCAAGTGCTATCCTATATCCATCAGGCACTCGCCCTGTTAGCACTCTTTCTTCGATATAAGGCATCGCAATTGTCGGCAATAAATCTTCAGCGATATAGTCCAGCAAGCATATACTGCTATGATGCCCAAATAACCTGGCAGCTATCGAATCTTCCAGAAATTCTAATTTACACTGCAATCGCAGTGTTAAAGCTCTATGGGCAGAGCTCTTGAAGTTGATAAATCCCTGCGAGACGCTCCATGCGTTCGTCTTCAGTTCTTAATTTCGTTTGAGGTGATTTGTACATTCGAGCTTTGCAATGCATCGCAGTGACTTTGCGACGTGTTGAGTCAGTGCTGTTTATTCTCCTAGACAATTCTGCGACCAGTCTGATACCAATTTACCGACTCCGGAGGGATGCGTGATTTGGTGAGCCATGAGCGCGAGATCGAACTGCAAGAGCTGAAGTTCAAACGGGAGTTGGAACCTGCGTTTTACCCACCATGGGCGCATCATAACATTGCTGTAAGGAGTTTTTCAATTGTGTCATACAAGCCTGGTGAATTCTTCTATATAAGTTTGAGGAATTCCCTGACAAAGGCGGGGTGCTGAAAAGTTATCCATCACATTTCGAGCAAAAAGACTAGTAACCTCGTTGAAATAAATAAATGGACAGTTCGTAAACTATGATTATTACTGCTAGAAAGGAAGTAAAAATAAGAAAATCCTCGAATTCATTGTAGGCATTTCTATAAACTGCTTTTGTGTAACACAATATCGTGTTTATGGTTTATGGACGAAAATAAACGCGAAACACCTAGGGAATTTTATAGTCCAAAGACCGACACTCTCAAAATCCTTTACATCAGCTCCAAAGCTAACGAGTGACGTAATATGCGCGTCGCTTAAGTACGCCATTATACCTATAGCTGACAATTAAAGCTGCAATACTTTCTCTACTCAGGCTTCTTACCAAGTTGTTTAGTGTTTCGCTTTTTGTGTAAACTCACGCTGGGATGAAGAGGTGTTCTTCTGTTTTATGTTCTCATGGACATTAAAACATACAGTTATCCTCACAACTTACAAGTTTTCAAGCATCACGCTGATCCGTTAACAGAATTGCTATTGTTACAACGAGATTTTAGGACTCATACTTCAAAGTAGAGTAGCAAAAAACGCCCGCGTTGATAAAATGCATAAATTGAGCACTCTTTACGTCACTGAAGTTACACGAGAAGAGAATATAATTGTTAGTTGATCTACAGATGCTATGGACAACTGTGATATCATTGCGTATCTCGTTGAAGATCATTCATGAGACTGCCGCAACTCCACGAAAAATCGCCGGTGTCCAGTATTCAAAGATCTTTAATTTCTATTTTCCAACGACCTCCACAGTAGATGCGAAGAACGTCTTTACGGGGAACGCAGATTTGTTTTTTGGCAATTTATGAGCACAAAAGCTACGAATATTTGAATAATCTAAATCTCACAATGGTTTCATCTATATAATCATTTTTACATCGCTTCCTTTACAGGCACCGAAATCAGCGTTATGAGTATTTTCTCACACTATGATATTAAAGAGAGCGAATGTGGCGCAGTGTTTGAGGTGCTCTGCAGTACCGATGACCAATCGGTGGTAGCTCGGTTCGATACCGCGCTCGTAGCTCACCAAGCTCTCCATCAGTCCGGATTTCCTGAATTAGCTCCGGTTTTGTCTGGGAGGATAACGGACCCGGCTAGATACATCGTTAAGCCACCGTGATACATTGGGAATGTTGAATATGCAGTCAATGACCTCAAATAGAGTTAAAAATTGAAGACGAATGCATGCATAGCGTATCCGCCAGAGATTGATAAACGCCGAGAGTTTTTCTTTAGTCTTCATGAACTCAAAGGAGTTATATCACCCTCAATCAAAAAAATTTTTATTTACAAAGTTTTATTTTCCTAAAAACTGCTAGTTTCAAATATGTCTACGAGAATCTAGGAAATACAAAAATTCGACCTCAGACGGGAGTTGAATTGGAATTCCATCCATAAAGGGCTAGTTTCAAATTCGTCACTTCCTGGACCTCAATGTAGTCTATTGAATCAAAATGACCAGTTACGTCATAAGATTTTCCAGTTTAACGATGCTATATAATTCTACAATGAAGATTAGTGAATAAAAATGCTTTTCTGAATAGATCACAGTTAAACTTCAGTTTCCACCGACAGTGCCAGTGCCGAGAAGAAGTGTGATCCATACGGACCCGACACCAGATTCGAATCGCTTTGTTTACTACACTTCTCCACATCGCTCTCGACCACTTTGCCATAAAGATGTTTGTGGTCTATAGAGATTTTTCTTCAAGACCAGAAAATCAAAGAGGAAGCTGCTCCAACAGAGAGAGTGCCTGAACGTGTCTTGTGTGTGCCGTCGCCAGTAACTTGCATTCCGTCACTGCATTGTTGACAATGTTCACGTGTCGACCATGTCGTCTTCTGCAAGAAATCATGTGTCTTAAAATTCCGTTTTCTTCTATTACAATAAAAACTGGAAAAAATCTTTAGGCAAGTTATGAGTATTGATTTTACTTGATTCTTCGAAATTCTGTAAACCATCACCTACCAGTCTGAATACTAAATCAATCCCAGGAAAAAGATATTGGAAAACTCCATGAATTACCATCATGTTCAAAAACTCTGATTTTAATGCCATTATGATAGCTTGCCCATATTCTAAGGCATTTTCCACTAATCATCTAGAATCACATTTGAGCTTGTGTCTATATAGGTCGTGAAATCAACATGATAAATGCTCCATAGTTCAATAGGAGAAATGAGCGGCTTGAGTGCGTTTGAGAACATAATGGAAAAGGCGTAGAACATCGAATTCCTTGCGCACTTATTTCACCCAATGGTTATCCCGGTCATAGTGTAAGCAGCAGAAAGGTGGTCGCTGCGTAAGCAGGACGAAAGACGATTTGGCGTTATTGAACGAGCAGTCGAGAGGTTGATGCCGAAAGTATTCTGTATCTCTCAACAGTGTTATGATACGACCACGGTAGAGTAGACTCAAGCTCGATATCCCACCTGTAGTTCGAAGTTCTGCAATTCATCATCACTGAGCATCCTCGGATATTATAGATCTTTATTTTGGCTAACAGTTCAGGTTATGCCTTCTTCAGTGTCACGATGGCCTGAGTCAAGTGCCCTTAATATTGCTTTTCTTGTTATTTTGATTTCCACAAACGTCATATTAAGTCGTATCGAGTGAGGTTAAGTGGAGCACGAATGAAGTTAGTGTTGCCTTTTGATACCGAACTCCAGTCACGTTGAAGTGGCCTGAAGCCTGCTATAACGCAATTAACATGAAATGATCAATTTTCTTCACATAATTTCCTGCCAAACTTGTAGAAATTCCCGTTGAAATTCGCCGATTTAGTAAATATTGCTTCCCACGTGTAGTAACAATGCTGCAGCAAAAGTGACGAAATTTGCTGAGTAATTGTGCCAGATTAACACATGACTGCTACAACACGGAGCTCCTCCAACGCGAAAGTACAACGAAACGGAGTTGAACAACGCAAAATTGCCTGATCAGCAGCGTTCGGCGTTTGTGAGAATTTTATAACGCAGCCGACGATTCCTCAGCGCTGACGGTGCCTCCGGTCTTTCATTCGCAAAAGAGGCGAAACAATATTAATACATTACTAGTCGAGTATTATTAGTTACATATTGGAACTGAGGTAAAGCTTGGTTAAAGGTGTCACGACACCTCCACGGAAACGTGAAGCATTTTTGATTGCATCATTGGAATCATTTTTGAATAAACTTTACAACAAGTAAAAAATTTTTTCACAGGTTTATGATGTTCTCAAGCGCCAAGCTCGTAGCGCTCTACTACACAATGCTGCAATCTCAGCCATTCTGTGCCAACTTAATATTTAGATCAGCTACACACCAATAAATCGCGAACAGCTTACAAGACCAGAAGAGGAGCTTGAAGTGAGTCTTTACCACTGAGCAACCATTCAAATGTGCGCAATCAGAACTTTAGCAGGGATCAAATCACAAAAATGTGTTTCATAGTGTCTGAATGAATTCACTGATTCTAAGAAAGATCTAGAAAATAACTGCAACATGGGGGAAACCGTCCGTTTTAATGAAATTGAAATTTCAAACTACTACCCTTTTCCAAGCGAGTTCATTGTGCTTCAGAAAGTGATGAAGTCATAATTATGACAGGGGGTAGTTTAGAGGGTTTTGAATTAACAGGAAGACAGTGCTTGAGAGTGCCTTTGGTTTATTTGGCTCTCTTTTGTAATGAAAGAACGTATTTTCACATAAAAAAGTCTTTGCAGAAAACTCCAAAACTATAGATGAGATCTATTGCATTATTGTTGGCAACATGGCGACGGGAAATGCACTGTAAAGATGGATAAAATGAAAAAGTGTGATATGCATGCGCCCGCCGATGTGACAATAAGGCTATTAACGACACGCACTTGACGATTTCGGGAACTCTCTCGGTTAGAACTGCTTTCTGTTTTTGTAGAACTTTGCTTTTGAAACATTCTCTGTAGACCACCAATATCATCATGGCAATCTGGTCGAGAATGATGTGGCAAAGTGTAGTAGACAGAGCGATTCGAATGTTGGCATCAGGTCCGTTTGGAAAGCACTTCTTCTAGGCTAGAGCGACTGTCAGCGGAAACTAAATTGGACATGATATGTTTTGAGGCAGTCACATCTAATCAACCGATATATATTAAAGCAATGCAACTTGAATGCTACTGTATCATCAAGAATAAATTGGTTTTCATGTCAAAATGTTACCCATATCTATTTTAGAAGTCGATGAGTAAACATCAAAAGATAATCAGAAACCGAGTGCTTCTGATCTATTAGGAATCCATTTGTAAATGAAGTTTTCATCGTGTTCGCCGCAAAATTACGAAATGGAATCAAATATGAAAAATCCCCTGATCGTATAGGTTCGGGATCGTCCTATGGAACTGGTGGGAATCTCATGAAAGGCCTTCAGAATGAAAAATAGTGGTGCTCTACTTGCTCAGAGGTACTTGAATCTTCCCTTAATTACACTCCCAGTCGTGTGACTTGTAGTCCTACTTGTTCGAGACTGATATAACGCTTTGCGTTACGTCCATATTTCGTGAAGTAATCTCATATTGTTGTCAAATCAACAAATTCCTATTGCGTTTATAATGAGAATGGGCTATAAAAATGAAAAAACAAAAGCCACTGATGATAGCTCCAGTTTTTTCTAGTGAAAACGCAAGTTCTCAAAGAAAGTTCGCCCTGTTGAAGATGTTTGAATACCAAAATATGTTATCAATTTAATTTGTTTTTGAACGGAATCTTAAAATAGTCAATCGAAAGGTATGGTTTATATGCCCATGTAAGAGCCATACGCCATGCAATCGACGATCAGTCAGCCTAAAAGAAAGCCACGATTATTCTAGGGCCGTACAATGGGTGTGGACAGCTCGGCAGATTCCTCTATATGAAAAGTATATCATTGAGGAACTGAAGGAACCTTAAGGCACAGTACAACAGAAGATGCTGTGATACCGAAACACGTGTCCTGCGCTATATAAGTGCTATAACAGTCCTCATGAAATGCTCAAAATGTTGCCCGATCGTACTGATTTCAAAAAATTTTGCTACGAGTGGCCTCCATGTAAGTTTTTTGAGCACATAGAATAGCAGGTTTATAGAAGTGATTTCCTCTTCCGTGCTTTGCTTTCACCCATAGAACATATCTCCATCTCTCCTGTAAGCAGTCGCTAATTTCGTCAATGCGAACTCAGCGGATGTTTCTCAAAAATTACTCAGCAAAAAGTCCCAGGACACGTCACTTTGGACGAGTTGCTCTTGTTGCCACTGGTCATTATAGAACGGAAGTTAGTATCTCGTTTATTTCTCTCTCAAATATATTTTATGAGTTGTAATTTGAAGTTCTTCTGTATTCTCTCGATCTACTTCATGAAAACGAACATTTATATACAATGATAACCATTTTGGAGGACTGTTAATTTCCGTCAATGTGGTTCCAAAGAAGACGGACAAAACACCGAAACGCTATCAGAAGAAGACTTTTTTCAATCTTGTGCCAGGTAGTAGCTATTAAGTGCTGTCGTAAAACAGGAAATTTTTGACAACTTATGCTAAGAAAAAATCTAAAGCGGTTATTACAGATATATCATTATGGCAACCAATCAAAATAAGCCATTACACAAATGGTCAAGTCAAGAAAAGCACTCTAAGCGCAAAACGACCTTTCAGAAAAGTTCATTTATGGCAATGCATCCTAAATTGCATAACAAATCAGCTGAATCATTCATCATATTGACCTTTCGGGATACATAAACTTAACTGAAGCTCTCGGATATGAATTTCGTTATGCGTGAATAAGTATTTGAAACCAACTCGTTCCTCATAAAAGCCGTTTTGTGGAATTCAGTTACATTATTTTCTGATGTTTCTGAAGATGTTGTCGTAAGGTTAACATTACCATCCCCTGACTGATGCTCAGTATTATGAGGACGGTGTCCCTAAGCGAAGGGAAAATTGTAAAAATCTCAGCAACTGATTTTCAACCTAATGTTGGCTCATTCCAATGTTTAAATGACGTAACTGAAAAGAGGTGTAAACAATTTTGGCATGATGATATCGCCAAGTCGAATCTCTTTCTCTTCGAGTGGATGGTGATGTTTTCATGAAATTGATATTTTGGTTGGCGACTTTTATATATTTTGTAAACTTAACTCTAACTATATTTGATCCGTCTCACTGTTTTCCTTTTATCACTGCGCATAACTCAGCATAGCGTTCAATTCTTTTTCGTTATCTCCCTGAATGTTATGAAATACTGATTAGCTCTTCTCCTTGAAATCTCAAAAATAGGCTGGCACTGTGTTCGGGAGCATCTGGCGCAGTGGTCAGAGGTGCTCTGCGTCGCCCACGAGGTCGTTGACTTGATGTCGCGCTCCTTGCTTAGCAAACTATCCATCCATCCGGGGCCGCTAAATTGGTACCAGACTGCTCTCAGATTTGTCTGGGAGGATAAGCAGCACTGCTCGATACAGCGCGAGGCCACCGCGAGTCATCGTGAAAGCCAGATAAACATTCAATAATCTCAAACGCAGAAAAATTGAAGACGAGTGCATGGCGCATCCCTGAGGTATTGATCAAAGAGGCGAGCTTATCTTATATCCTTTTTATAGTGTTAGAGAAGGATCAGCCCCGCACCGCGGCGATTATCACAACACTCGGCCACGGCCCTCTCTCCTCTATATGATTTATAAAGCTTGGCTAAATTAGCCAGAATCCTGCAAACAAGTGATTGGGAAGTACGTTTAGAGGCGATTAGGATTCTGCTGTGTTGAATATGCTTCTCCATATCCTTCCGAGAAGGCCGGCGCTACTCCCGAGTGTGGCTTTCATTTTCCGAGCTTGAACGCCGCCGTATCGCAGGCTTTTCTGTAGTCGCAAAAAGAAGGACCAATGTTTTAACCGTACTGCCTCCAGTTAGGAGGAATGCGTAAAGATATCTAACCCTTCCCTGACGATTAAGGTTGCTCCTAATACTCTAATTTTCAAAGGTCTCTTGCATTGGACGAAGCTTCTTCACTAATATTCCTGACATGATTCGAAAGCTTGAATCGCAGCAACTTCAAGACTAAGCTTAGTTTGTGAAAGAGCCTTTTCAGGTACGCTAGCAGTTAGAATAAAATCGTGTTTCACACTCGGAGTGCTTTGTGCACAGCTAAGTTCTGTTGGTGGTTATTCATTAGACCATCATAACACTTGTTCGATAGTGCAATTTTCGGCGGTTTCGAAATTATGCCATATTTTGAGAAGGATTCAATAATGCGCTGCACGAGCAAGAATAAGAGTACTTCACAAATTGTGAATGTCGCACGGCGCGTGCGAAATCGATCAACAAACGTTCAGAAAGGATTATATCTCGGTGCCAATCTAGTCTGTCCAAATACATTGAACTAAGATGGGAATCTTTACATATAACGCACATTTGACTGCACTTGATTCCGCCATAGAACACTGCTCTTTCAGGCAAAATTGGTAAAGTAACGCCATTAATTTGCTTCGTCTATGAGAGAACGCAGAAGTACTGTTTCTCAATGGTTGCGGTAGCGGAAGAATTGGCAGTGCTTACGTTTTCATTATTTCAAGGTTTGTCTATCAAGATCATTCAATTGAACAACTGACGACCTAATTGTCCATATTCGTTGTTCACTCACCAACATCAAGCATTTAGTGCAAATACCATAATAAAAGTTGGTTTTCACACCACTAGAGAAACTTGACGCTGGCATGTTACAGCTAGGAATTTGGGAGGCAATTAATATTTTTTCAAAAAAAGGTCACTTAAAAAGACCCTGAAACTACGCAGATTGTTACTTCATTCCGAAATGAGAGTGGTTCCATTGCCAACTCCTCCACTACTTCTGTTCATTGAAGTATCAAATAGTTTACTCGAGTAATGTGAGTTAAGAGGAACGAAAACAACATTGAAGACATATTTAACGAAGAAATCTACCTCTCAAGTGATGATAGAAAGTGATCAACTTTCTTTTCAGTGGACATCAGTTGAAACGCTCAAAGATGTGGAACTTTGAAACAGTACGCACAATATTTCTGATAATTATTTTTAAGCTATAAATTTGGTCTGTTATGGGCACTTATCAATACATATGTACCGGATTTCCAGCCTCGTCAAGTGCACTGTACCCTACGTTTCAGTCATTTCGGCGGGGAGATATCGTCTGCTAAAAGAAATCAGAGTCATACCTTTTACACCCACCATCAAGTGAAAAGACCATTAGATGGGCAGTGTTGTTCATTCGATTACTCTTGGCTGATAATCGTGAAATATCATACCATTCGCAAAGGAAGGCACAGCGCAGCTGACGAGGTTGGAACGCCGAAGCACGTGTAATGCACTATGACTGCCCACATCAGAGCACATGCAGGGCTCAAGACAATTATCGGGTATACTAAAATTTGAGCGTGGTCTCGAGAAATACTCGAAACGAATAGTATACAGAGCAGTTCTACAGGATCCATTCTCGGCAAGAGTTGATCTAGACGCCTTCGACGTTGGTTATGCTATTACGGGTTCTAATTCATTCAAGAAAAAATTCCCTGTGAGTTTCACAATAGATTTTTAGTATGGTTAACCTAATGCGACTGTTGATAGCGGGCAACATCGTGTTGACCGCTCGCTCGACATTCGGCGAGATCGACCTTGGAGATGAGCGCGTTGTCGTCACAATGTTATAAGGAGCAAGCTCGACTGCCGCTCACAACAATGTCAGGTAATGCCATCATCCGACTTGGGGTGATTATTTTTTACTCGGCGTCAATTCCCTTCAAGGATTATTTAGCCTCAAGGGATTGACGGAACAGAGGGAGGGTGCTACTGATGAGTCCCAATAGGGCGAAATAAGCGCCTACATAGCACTAGACCTATCGACATAAAACGATTCATATCCTTAACAGGTTATGAGGAGGTTTATTCGGAGGATAACACGGCATTTTTGGAAAGGAAATCAGATGGTTACGGAATGGCTTGATTTCAACGAATAATGGAAATTCTTACACTACTTTATTTGTATTTATCCGCATCTAAGTCATGTTTATCTTTCATTTCTTATGTCAAGAGCAATTACCTTTACTGATTACAGATAAGGAATAAATCATTAGATAATCAGTTTCATTTTGATTTTAGACTTTGAATACAAGTATTATGACATAATTTTAAGATTTTCTGACATTCTTTTTCCATGTAATCTCAAAAACAATCACAGTGATGACTGAGAACCTCAAGACAAAAATAGTTTGGCAAAAATTGCGCCTGCATACTGCATGTGATACCACTTCATCGATAAATCCAGATAATTTTCAAGTTGAAAATTCTACTGAACTTTCTTCTATCGATCTGTGAGTACTATTATTACTCGTTTACTCTGTAATATAAGTAAACCTCACCGTGGCAATTTTCACATCGTATATGTGTTATGACTTCACACCTTTCAAGCACTTCTTTAGTTGAATGTTCTTAAGGCAATTCCTGTACCCTAATCAGTCCCAAAAAGCTTTGCGCAAAAAGGATAAATCTTCACAGACTGATAGAAATTTAATAATAATAGATGGTGTAAAGATTATACCCAATATCATGTTCCAAGTGAAAAGTTTTGTCATGCCTACAGATAAAGGCTAGGAAATTTGGCTCTGTTGCTTTCTGGGAAGCAGTAACAACAACGAGAAGGATGGTGATGAACCCGATAACACCATGGATTACAGTGCACTAGTCAAGGTTTTCGGGGAGTGACTCAAGCGATGAAGTACATTGTACTTAGTAAATAAGATATAATCGGCTATTTCTCAGGGCAGGAGCTGCCGCTGAGAACCCTATCTCTTGGTAAGCGACGTGTAAGTAGGCCTAGGGTGACATGGTGCTCTTGTGCAAAAGGACAGTCGACTTGTGCAAACTATTCATATTGAGCCTACACCACTGTACATCTACAAAACATCAGCGTGCGCAGGTGCATACAAAACCTTCGCACCAGCTCTTTCCAAACAACTTTAAAGCTGCTAATCGTACGAATTGTGAGAAGAAGTATGCTTAAATAATTATTTGTCGAAAAGATTCCGATGAGCAAAGTGTACATTGAGATTCTGCATCTTCTCTATAACGTACTCCACACTGCTCACTACCTGATTACCCGGTATTAACTACCCGAAATTCCACCCTCAGAAATAGTCAACTAAGCAGATTGAGAGTTAATCTGACCTTTTGACCTGCCTGAGAAGGCGAAACTTTCAAAATTTCGGCCAATATCATACTTTATTTTTCCCAAACACATTAAGAAAACACTGATGAAGAGAAATGAGAAAAGCATAAAGTAACTGATTATGTTAAAAAAGAATTCCAGAAAAGATTGATTTAAGCTCAAAAAGGGGTTGGTACGCCAGGGTCATACACCGGTGTTTCGGAGGTTCGTCCTCCTCATCTGTGACCCCCGCCCCACATTCAGCCCTGCATTGAAGCAAGGAGGGAGGCGTATGTGGTGATGGCACAATGTACTATGACACTGTACCATCACCACCTCTCAGTCGATAGATTTTTGCTGTTAGATCAAAACTAATTCAAAAAATCGATCTTTTGAATCAAAAAATAATGTTTAGGACTCAAGCGAGATTGGTACGCCAGAGCCATATACGCGTGTTTCGGAGGTCTCGCCTTCCTCGTCAGTGATCCACGTTCCACATTGAGCCATGGACTGTAGGAAGGAGGGAGGCGTATGTGGCGACGGCACAGTGAATGACACTGGTCCATCACCACATCTCAGTCGATGAATCTCAGCTGGTAGAACAAATAAATCATGGTATCGACTGTTCAAACCTGGCGTACCAACGTCGCTTAGGCCTCAGACATTCTTTTTGAAATTATTTTGAATGTTTATCGCGAGGTTTTAAAAACAGCCGATGTCGTGGCTCAATTTTGTTCCATCAGCCGAGAATCATCGACCGAGAAGTGGTGATGAACCAGTGTCATTGTACACTGTGCCTTCACCACATACGCTTCCCTCTTTGCTACAATGCAGGGTTTAATGTGGGACGTGGGGCCATTGACGAGGAGGGCGAGACCTCCAAAACACGCGTGTATAGCCCTGGCGTACCAACCTCGCTTAGGTTATAAGCATTCTTTTTGAAAGTTATTTTGAATGTTCATTGCGAGGTTTTGAAAACAGTCGATGTCATGGATTAATAACTGATTATTTTTGTTGCAATACAATGCTGCGCAATAAAATCAATGCTGATCGATGACAGCGTATGAATGTAGATAAACTGCTGCTGACCTATGCTGGTCGTGTAAATAAGTCGCTAATTGCTCAGTGGACTTTTCGAGCAAAAGAAATAGTGAGTTAAGGCCATTTTCAAAGAAGTACTCCTCAACTGTTATTCAACTGCTTCCCTGTTTAATTAAGGAACCATAAAATTAACTACTAGCTTCTCAGATTCGATGTTGGTTGCGGGAGTTGCGAAGAACGGTTCCACCCAAAATGTGTTACTATTACAAAGGAATATGTTTTTCAATTTTTCCTTCACTTATAGTTTTTGCAGGTGTTCGACTCAACAAAAAGCTTGTTAATGGATTTCTTTAGTGATTTTGTACCTCTTAGATTTGTAAAGAGGCGAAACGACAATACTATGCAGGGACTATATATGTCATTGTGGCTCAAAGTATCGGAAGACCACCGCGAGTCATTGTTAAGGCCACATATGCATTCAATCACCTCAATAGTTCGAGACGATTGCATGGCGCATCACTCGAATATTCATTGACGTTGAGACCTTTCAACTTTGACTTCGTCTTGATGTGCGATGCCTCAACTCCACCATGGACATTTTTGAGTACTAAAGAATGTTATTGGGATTTCGGTACCAGAAGTTTGGATATTATTGGAGAGAGTTCTAATAGCGCGTTTTACTGAAAGGAATGTCCATATCATAAGATTTCTACTTTCTAGAAAACGCATAGCTGAGATAATTTCGCCTTTCTATTTTTTTGCTTTTTCTAAACGATTCTGCAAACGTGCATTTCGAAACTCATCCGTAGCATTTTTTCATCCATATTTTCCAGATATTTCACTGATGTCTTCGAAATTCTGCCAATCAGGACTGTTATGTAGTTATGAGGAGTTGCATTCGGCTACAGTTGGTTTTATAGAGGTATTTTGAGAGATTAGGACTGGACAAAGTACATTAGATCGTCTTAGGGCTACTCAACTAAAAACGAATGCGTGGAACACTTGAACTGTTGCACATGGCAAATGGTGCCTTGATAGACGATTTTCGCAGTGCAATATACGAATAACAAGAGACATAACAGAATTTTTTTTATTTGGCCGCTTTCAGCGGTAGTGTGATGTTATAGATATCCCCATGATGTTCAGTGTTGAGTAGAAATTTGCGTCAGTTGGACCTTGAGCCTACACCTCACCTTATTTGGAGGTGACGCCCGTTTTGCCACCATTCTGTCTCTGCTACGACATCTATCTGTCAGAAACCAACCGCCAACGGTTTTGGCCGGCTAGTCCATAT
The DNA here is from genome assembly GCA_019055375.1 of Parelaphostrongylus tenuis. Taxonomy (NCBI): domain Eukaryota; kingdom Metazoa; phylum Nematoda; class Chromadorea; order Rhabditida; family Metastrongylidae; genus Parelaphostrongylus; species Parelaphostrongylus tenuis. The sequence continues at coordinate 180,320 of JAHQIW010003484.1, forward strand.
CGGCATTGAACTCAGTCACGCTGATAAACATTGGGTATTGAATACTCCTAGCCACACAAGGATAGGACAAAGCAAGTTTTGTAATTCTACAAGATCCCAACTCCTGAGATGCAGTGATAATGGAAATTTTGGAGAGTTCTATCGATATAATGGCATCGCATGCAATGTGTAAAAGTTTTTTTGGCAAACTATCCTTTGACCTATAACTTACCAACAAAATGATGACTTGAGGTACATGTAAAGAAACACAAAATCAAAATTGAGAGATCTATGTTGTAGTATTTGAATTCGGAAGTATAAACTGATATTACACTTCATTATTTGAAGATGTTATCTTGATTACTCATTATTTGACGGCTATTCGTAGCAAAGAATAGAGGTGAGTTGCTCTTGATGCAGGAAATAAATGATAAACATGAGTGAAATATGAATAAGTAAAATAAGAAGGCATAAAATTGTCCCCTGGGAGCTCGAAATATGATAATCTCGTAAGCATTGGGTTTGCCTTCCAAGAATATGGTGCTTAGAGAGAAGCGTTGGCAGCATTTCCAGGTTGCAGCGATGAAACTACATTCATATAAGAGTATAAGTATATCATTCACGCTCAACAGAACGACAAGCTTCGAACGCTCCATCTAATTAGATTGTGTAATCGACATGATGAACGACCTAGATTCAGAGTTGAGCAGGAGGAAACGAGCGGCTTGGGTAATGTTTAAGAGCATCGAAGATGTAGTGAAGAGGAAAAAGAATATCCGACTCCATGCCCACCTTTTCAACTTAACGATTATTCCTCCCCTAACCCATGCAGAAGAAACGTAGTCGCTACATCAGCAGGATGGAAGGCCGTTTGGCGTTATTGAACGTGCAGTCCAAAGGTCGTTGCTAGGAGTATCCCGTATCTCGTAAATGAAGTTTTGGTGAAGTTTCGAATGTACCGAAATGGGCAAAGAATTTCACGTCGTAAGAAAAGCAGCTGACGTGGCACTGATAAGAGGTTTCATTCGCCTTTTCCAAATTCCAAGTCTTTCCTCAGAATAGTTTTTGCAGCTTCTCCGATTTCTCCCAACTTCTCCATTATGTGCTTACAATGAAGAATTTTCATTACACATTTTGTATGATGAAGCTTGTCCCATTTGCTTATCGATCCAAAAACTCTAGTGGCTTACCTCATTTCTCCGAATATTGCAAAAGAATCAAGTGAAAAAATTTGAACAGCTGTTTTTATAAATCATTCAAGCTAATTCACATACTAGGTTCTTGGAGCAATCCGAAAATGAACAAAGTGGTCAGATTCAAATCGGCGAACATTCACAAAATAAATTTACGAGCAGCTATTCGATCTCACGGCGATTCTGTAGACAGTTATAATGCTCAGTATGGGAGGTAAGAATTACTTGAAAAACAAGCAAGTAATTTTTTACGCTGATATTCACCATCATATTAGGTAATATTCAGCTCAATGTGAATATAGATTTTTTTTCTCCTTGACCATTCTCAGTTACAAATCATAATTGGTAGACATTTGTTGATTTGTTATTTGTGTGGTAGTAAATATCCTATTACCAAGATGGGCCAATGTGGTAATACCATTGAGTAGATTGACCTGGCATATTGAAAGCAGTTTTGTTCAGAAACACTGAGGGCAAACCTAGGCCTTAATACATCTGAGGATTTTTTCGCAACGACGCATGAAGGCAGATACTGTGGTTTGTCTTGTAAAACTATACAGTGCAGTACATTGGATAGTCGCATTTTTGATTTCAACTCAGTAAATAATCGAGGTATGCTGAATGCCAGTGGCCGTATATTACTACTCCGACATGCTGGCGATTAGATAGTAGAAGAGCTTATTTGTCAGCAGCATAACTCTTGAGAACGACGACTCGAAAGTGTTGCACTGGAAAATCATTACTCTGGGTTTAGCAGATTAGAGGATGTAATGGATGCTTTCAGGTCTTCATAAGGGTGACATTACACAATGGTCGATGAAAAGAAAGGTGGTCTTAAAGCTTCTATGACTGTGAGAAACGTCTGACACGGAACTCTTATTTCTGTTTTGTATGCCGAAACTGACAAAACGTGAACACAGTCGTCACCGCTGTAGAATAAATGACTTTATTATGATTTTTTCACGATCGCTGATTGAAGCTGAAAATGCAGTTCCGCGTTTAGCAGTTCCGGTTCAACAGAATTGCTGAACAACGTGCAATTTCCTTAAAGCATTCTATTTCTACTTTGATTGCAATACTGTACTAAGTTGGCGGATTCAGTGAATGCTTTTTGAAACTTTAGTGTACTTATGAAGTTATGTGGACCTTAAGAAGTCTTTGCTCTCTATAGTCCCCAACTCGAGAAAAAAAACTGTCATGTAGCTGGTTCTTGAGCTGTAACCCTCTCAGTGTGCTTTTCTTTCATTAAAACTTGTACAAGGTTGATGCTCCTGTTTCTTCAAAATCTGATGGCTAACGTTTCGGCGGCAACGCCTTCATCAGAACCTAGACGCACATAACATACCATACCTGATTGCTCGCTTAATATTTCGTATGCATGAAGAATCCATTAGAAAAGAATTCAACAGTCTAGTCGTTTCAAAAAAACGCCACCTCAGTCATACTTCTATAGAGGAGTCGCCGATCTTGTTTGGCTCACCTTGAAAAATGAACCATATTCAGACCTGGAGATGAATCTGAGATAAGGTACTGAAGTTATTTGTTGTGTTCAGGCATTCTGCTTTCTTTTTCAAAAAAGTTCTTCAGGCAACAGTAACCTGATATTGAAATGGACTCAACTTTCCGTTTATTTCCAGACAAAGTTTTTCGTATACTGAATAAGTGCTGATATAAAATAAAATTCAATTCGAAGTTAACTCACAAACAAAAACATGATATGCGCCAATTTCGGGAGCTAATAAACATTGGAGAATTCGGTGGTTCATCTTTTAGTGATAAACGCTGAAAATTCGTAGTTATTCCTTTTCAGTCGGATACTGAAATAAGGCAGAAACATCTTTAGGATATAACTCTTTATCGGCCAACCTCTGAGGGGAAATATGAAGCACAATGCCGAAAACTGAATAGTTATTGGGTCAAAACGGCAAGAGTAGCTGGTTACAGCAATCTATAAATCGTCAGCTTATGAATGATTTACCAACTTGTCTCATCCTATATACAGTCATAAACCACATAAACTCACTCTATTGATGACCTAACGTCTATCGATCCCTGAGCAATTAAAGTTAAACTGATCAATAGCTGTGTATGCGGACCGACGGATAAGATAGCGAGGTTTTTAAGCCTCATTCTGTCGCAGGTATTGAAATTCACACCAGCCCATGTACCTAACAGCAAAATCTCTTGGAACACCTTAGTCGTGCATGGTCCAATCATACGTGTGTAATGAAGTCGTTCGATGTTAGAGCTCTGTACACGAATGTGTCGAATGACTCCACACTACAAGCAATTCACGAAGTGCTGGTAGATAATGAACTGAGAATAGAATATACGCCATGTCAGTCCAATAACTATTGACTGTTTTGAGCAAGTGTCTGAGTTTTTGAGTTGTTCAATTTTTTTGAGCGAGTGCCTGAGTTGCTCAATCTTAAAGTGATCGGGAAGATATTTTGCACAAATTAGAGGACTGGCAATGAGGCAACGATTGGCACCAAGCCTTCCATTGCTTTTATGCCCAAAGTGGAAGCTCTAGTTCTTAGTCGTGGTCCATTACTCCACTGTCGATACATAGATGATTGTCCTATCATCTGCCCGACACAGGAGGAGGTGGGCATATGTTTCGATCTTTTGAATAAGCAGTCATAGCACATAATGCTTAGACGGGAGAAGCAAAGGGAGAACTGGCTTCCATTTTTGAACGTTCAAATTCATCATTTTTAAAAGTGACCACGTCACAAAATGTCATCGCAAACCAAGAATGAAAACATATTAGTGCAATATTTTTGATCTCATCCCTTACACACGAAAAGGGCACTTCCAAACATGTACCGAACGGCTGCAAGTGTTTGTATGGATAGAAAGGACAGAGAGGAGTCTTTACGAGTGGAGCGGCAGATGGTCATTCCAAATGGCCACGAAAACTCCGTAATAATCGTAGTAATTCCGCCTAATAACTTACATTGCTAATTGGTTTGGAAGTGCTAGTACGGCTGTCTATGTTAGACTGACAATTATTTAGTATGTCGAATGGTAGAGACGGAGATTGCATGAATTCGGGTACACTATACCACATCTCTTGCACGACACAGTGCAGAACACATGGACGAGACGGGAAGACCGCTTAAGATCCTCATCAAGGAACCCATACAGGAAAGCCAACAGTTAAAAAAATGAGCCTTCAGGGTCGAATAGAGTAGAAAACGCATCACACCTTTAAGTGGAAGTAAGAATCCCGAGGCAAATTCGGAAACATCAACGCGGAACCCTCCAAGCCTTTTGGATTAATCGCGGAAATCCAAGAATGATTAGGAGAGGAGAATGTCTAAACATGGCAAGCGGCACCTTATCTCAGATTTTTCTCTAGTCTGAGTATGGTTCGTTTCTTAAGGTGAGTCATACAAGGTCTGTGACCTCTTCCATAAAAGCTTAGATAAGGTGGGGCTTCTCGAGATGATTAGACTGTTCAATTCTTTTCCATTGGATTCTTGATGCATACGAAATATAACAGAGTAAGGAGGTATAGTGTGATATGTATAATTTATGTGTTTTATGTATGTGTTAAGTTCTGACGAAGTAGTTGTCTCCGAAACGTTGGCCATCGAATTGTGAAGAAAGAAGGCTAATTCTGAAGAACTTTTACATTTCTTCACTCATGCCCACGTTTAGAGAGAGTCTGGTTTTGAGCTATCACCTCTGAATATTGTTGTTTGTAGCTTGGACTCTAGAAGAAGAATTTAAGTTACTTCCATTGGGAACTTTATGGCATGCTACTGAAGTCATGCTGTAAGAAATAGTGACAAATTCAGATGTCAACCTTTGTAGTAGTCTTGATTTAGTGCAACCCTGCACTATCATTCGTGTATGGTGTATTGCAATTGCAGATCGAATTTCAGTTCTATTCTTCTCTCATATTAATCAGAATTTTGTCGTCGATTCCGCTTTTGAACCCGAGTAAAGTTTGAAACCTTTATAACCTGTGGATAATGGGATCTTCCAATGTTCGTATCAAAGCTTGACACCAGGAAGCAACTTTTCATACCAGGATGAGCTCACCAAAGACATACGGCACAATATCAATCAATGAGAGACTTTAATAAAAAAAAGTGTTAGGCTTTCATTTGCAACTAATGGTATTCCTGGTTACCTATAACGATGCATGAATTATACAACGGTTTAGCTTTGGAGTTCATTCAACGAACTGGGAGAGTCTCTCTCTTTGGGCTACCCACCTGTTTCATAGCAGTGTTATGATGCGACCACGGTATGGGGTAATACGCAAGCTCGACTTTCTGTTCGGAGTTAGAAGTTTAGCATATCATCATTACTAAGTATTCTCGGATATATGGTCATAAACATCATAGCACTGCTATAGCAGTGGATTTCTTGGAATATTAGTGAAATATATGTATATATATATATCGAGTGACGCAAGCGTCCCATTGATTGTCGAGTGACTCAAGCGGACACCAGCAACACTTCCATTTTTCCCTATCGCGTGCAAGAACTCCTGAATAGCGCTGATAAGTAGTTTGTCGACCACATGTATCAAATATTGTCAGCGTAACTGGGATCGATGCCTATAAGGCTTGCCATGCCAAATCGATGACCGTTTGCCGCTAAAACATTGATGCGTTTTAGCTTAAAAAGAGTGGAGGCAAAACAGGCGCCAGTATTGCAAGTCGTTAGGCACACGCTCCTGGAAAAGATGAAATTCGGGTCCGAACGCTGTCTGGCCTGAAAGTTTTGCGCATCACTCAGCATTATTGAATGAAGTATTATTCCTGATTTTCTTCTTTAAGCAAAACACGAGGTGTTACATTAAACTTTATTCGACAGCTGACGTTTCGGCAGTTTCGCCTTCTTCAGAGCCTGGAAAGGTCAAAATGTTCGCAATCCAATCAGTCAAACATCTCCATTACTTCTTTGAAAAAATTGAAATATTATTAGTATATTATTATTATTAGAAATATTATTATTACCAGCCTCAAGACATCGACTTTAAGTAAGCTGGTGATTATGATATATCTTGCCAACGGCGTACGGTTCATCGTCGTCATATCTCCATGATAGAGGCGAATGGCTCCCGAAGAGGTTCTGTTGGTGGCGAAACCTCCGAAGCTCGCGCAGGCCACGAACGGAGCAAAGCGCATTAAGCTCATGCAAGCTTGAAATATTTTTATAGGCTATACATCGATTCAAAAGCCCGCGCTGCGATATGAGTCGTATTGATCACCTATTGTAAAAGAGCAGCGTTTCGGCTTCTCCAGATAATTCTGTTTGGAACACTGGAGAAATGAGAAGAACTACTGGAGAGCTTTGACCGCTACACAAGTGAAATTAAACTTACTTTACGAAATGTGCAATAACAAATTCTGTTTGCACACATCTTGAAGGAACTGCGTAAATTGGCGACGTTACATAAACATCTACTTTGCTGAGAAAATGGAACGCTACAAACGGTGAGTAAGGGTGCTCCTACTTAGTGTCAAGTCAATCATTTTCAGAAACGTTTGCTTCCCTAAGCCATTTCGATTCCTTGCCAATCCCATACAGTTTGGGAATCCCGCACGTCATGACAAGACTTATTGTCCTAATATCATTGCTTCTTCTATCAGTATTTTAGGAACAATCTTGATCCAAGTTCGTTTTTAAATTCTTCGGTGAAATTCTTCAATAAGTTCTCACTTAAGTTATCGGTAGCCTTCCTTTCCAACAAGACATATTTTATAGGCGTAGAAAATGAGAGAAACTATGAAAAAATGAAAGGTTAGCAAAGGCCATCTCTGTTCTTTTCCATATTCGTTGCCAAGAACTTTTTGCACAGACGTATTGTTTCGATTTTGTCATCGAGACTTCTTTTACAGAGCTTCGCTTAGAGGCACAATTGTAATTAAAAGTTTTCTACATTATGGACATTTTAATTTTTGCAATGTCGGTTTTTATTACGCAGTATCAGAAATGAGAATGGGAGAACCGAATTTAAAAAGCCCATTCACGGAATTGGCGTATTTGCTATAATTTCTATATAAACAGGTCTCTTCAATTCAGCTTCTTGTCATTCAACATTTACGTGCATTTGATCTCACCAACCACTTTTCTTCACAGGAGCAGATTTTTCCCACGGTTTTATTTCGAAGAATTTTGCTTTAAATCAAGCGGATTTGAAATCCATGTAGTCCTTGGATAAGTTGGAAACCTGCGAAGGATACGCTAAGTGCTGAGTACCAAATTCGACATTACTTTGTAAACTTTCTGATGTAAAAAGTTGCAAATTAGCTCTTATTTGAGTCTGCAATATTTGTATTTGTATCAGAAGAAAATGAGTATTCTTACAAACATGACGAAACTTCCGACCAATTCTATTGTAATATCGCTGCTGATCACAGTCTCGACAGTGTTGGGTTGTGGAGTGATACCTGCTGGTCAAGGTAGTGAATAAACATTGTTTTTGTAGCAACGATATTTCCAGTATTGCAGGTAAGTTCCATAAACATTGATAATGATAAATACATCTAAGGCATCCTGATTGCTCAACAGACATGAAGTCAAAGCCTTTTGCTGGAACGATTTATATTTATAGATTCATATTAGAAGGAGGAATTTATCGTTATAAATTATTTGATATAGTATTTAATTTTTGATTACTCACTATGCAAAATACAAAATCCCGTTGTAGCGATTAGTAGGACATTCACCGTCACGGGCTTTACCACTCTGCCTGTTGCCATGGTTTACACTAACGCGATGAATGCTGTTCGCTTCTCATGAATTGCAACTAGCGAGGCGGGCGCCAGAGGATTTGTGCAACGTCTTGAAATGCAGACAGTGAGTTTTTGAATCTTAGGTTACAACTTTTTTTTTTCAAAATTCTTGGAAGTCTTAGGCGGCAGGTGGAAATTTTTGGCATTTAGGCATACTGTGTTCTCATGCTCGAGCAGCTTCACGTATTCTTACGTAGCATTTATTTTAGTCTTCGATTTTCTATTACTTTCCGGTGTATATACTTCGAATGGAGGCCATTTTGGATAATCTATTCCAACAAACACAGAAATTTGTTCCCCAGGTCTTCGATGTACTCGAACGCCAAGCTCGTAGCGCTCTCCTACCCGATGCTGTAATCTCAGCCATTTTGGACCAATTTACTGTTCAGATCGAGTACAATCCAATGAACTGTCCACTGGTTACTGGCCCAGAAGAGGACCGTGAGTCTTAAGTATTGAGCAACTCATTCAAAAGTGCTCAGACAAAAGTGCAACAGGCATCATAGCTTTGAATGTTCACTGTTCCAGAAGAAGCGCTTACTAATCCAGATAAATTGGACAACTTTTGTATAGATAGTAGAAGACTTAAGAGTATGAAGAAAACTATTGCATTGGCCTTGAAATTTCAAATTAGTGCCCTTTTTCAGACAAGTTAATTCTCCTTTCTATTAAAAAGGGTTTTTATATGCTAGACGGCGACAGATTCGAAGCGATCTCATTTTTCACAGGAGCTTAGTAAGCACTCGAAAGCTCAAATCTCTGGTTACAACTCCATGTCGCTGGTTGCAAAATATTTTTTCATAACCGTGTAGCATCCAATAAAATATTTTGCTTCACACTCACCATTTCCTTCATTTTTATCATTCACATAATTTGCTTGAAGCACAACAGCATATCAGCATGTAGAGGATTTTCCGTAGTATCAGGATCTTCGTTTTTATATGAAGTCTCTGTCGATGCGATGAAAAAATCCCCAATTGAATAACAATATTTCAATCGCGATCGATCGCACTGCCCCTGCCCCACCTCCTAAATCCGTGAGTTGGCAGGTTAACGAAGTCGTCGAAAATGTAAAATTCGATCTCATTTGCCCTGTTAACGAAATTTCTAAAAAATAAGCAACACGTTGAATTATTTTTTATTGTGCTCTGAATAGGAAGAAATAAAGAATCAGCACTATGCTTAATATATAACGTTGACTACATTCACGAGGCTAGAAGGCCCTAATTGATTCCAATGCGAAGTTCATGGCATCATCACCTAATCAGGAATAAAGATTACATTGGTAACAGGTTGGGGAAAGTACTGAGAAAATGCTTGTAGAACAATTATTTACGCATCTATTACACCCAAACATAGACTCAACTAATGGTCAAAGTACTTCCCTCCAACTTCAAGCACTTCGTGCCACTTCTCCGGCAATAGATAGATTCCGCAAGCATGAACTTGACTAATTGATTGATGCGTTCACTTGCCACTGTTGCATTTGAACTCAACAGTCATTCGTGAACCATCAACAAACTAATTTGCTCACTTGTTAACTCCATCTTGAATTAAGTAGACAAATTATAAACCAATCAACGCGGGAGAAGACGGGATTTCAAACGAGCCAAAAAACACAAAAAATAGCCGACACCCAAGAATTTACAAGCATTTTCTCAGAACTTCTTCTCCAACCTATTACTGTGAGGGTGAAAGTTAGGAAATTGCTATCTGCAATCATCTAGCGCCACATAAATTTCGTCAAGTTGTTTCTTCTTCAGTCTGCGGCAAAGTATAAAGGATCATAGCTGAGTAAAATGTGAAGGAAAACCACAGCAACGACATGTTGGTAAGATAATCTAATGAGTCCAATAAAAGCTGCAGCGACGATTAGTTAGTAAGGTGAATCGCCTGATCTATAGTGTAACTCGATAGTGTTGGTGTTAAAACGACAGCGAATATTGTTATTTTATTGAGGATTTTTTCATCGCAACGGCAGAAACTTTAAGCAAAGAAGTATTATCCTGATACTACGGAGAATTCTCTACACGTTGACTTGCTTTTCGCGCTTCCAGCGATCAATGCGCATGATAAAATGAAAGAGAAAGCGAATCTAAAACATAATTTTATTTTGGATCATACAGCGTTAAAAAGGATGTTTTGAAGATCGGCGATGTAGAGTTGTTGCCAAAGATTTAAGCTTTCAAATGATTACTAGCACTCTTGTGAAATTTACTTGTCTCGCTGAAGAGATCGGTTTGAAAATCTGTCACCGTCTAACATATAAGTATCGGATGAACTATTAAATATGGCAGATAATAATTGGAAGGACTCATAAATAACAGGAAAACAGCACGTTAAAGTGTCTTTGTTCTCTTTTGTAATGCAAGAACTGTCTTTATAAAACAAAAACAATTTTGCAGACAACCCCCAAAACATGGCTGAGATCTATTGCATTATCGTTGGCAACACCGTGACGGGAATTTGCACTGCTGCGATGCAGCAGAACCAAAAGTGTAATATGCATATGGCTCCCAACGTGATGTTAACAGCTATTAACAGCATACACTTGACGATTTCAGGAACTTTCTCGGTTAGAATGTTTTGTTTTTCGTAGAACCTTGTTTTTTGAACCATTTTTGTAGACCAGAAATGTCATCATGGCAAATTGGTCGAGAGCGATGTGGCAAAGTGTAGTGGACAGAGCTGTTCAAATGTTGGCATCGGAGCCGTTTGGATCGCCCTTTCTTTCGGCAAGAGCGACTGTTGGTGGAAACTGAAATTGGACTATGATATGCTTCGAGCCAACATCTATAATAGTCCGATATATATCACCTGTATCACCTGTCGTCCCGTTGATCGTCGAGTGACTCGAGCGGGTACCGGCAACTCTTCCATTTTTCCCTATCGCGTGCAAGAGAAGCCCAGTGGGTCCTCCTTGCTCTAGGAATTCGCTGAGCATCATATCTTTCTTCCATCGCTTTCGTGAAGAAATCGGACCAACGGGTCAGTGGTCTTCCGATATATATATATATATATATATATATATATATATATTATAGCAATGTAGTAGCAATAAAATGGCATATCACATGAATATCGACTAGTCAGACTAATGCAAAAATTGCATGTGAGTCGACAATGTAAAGAGGTTCGGTTTAAGAACTTTTCAGAAGGAACTGAAAAGTTTACGAAGAAGAAGGTATCAAAAGTACACTCTCTGCTTAATCTTCAAAAGAAGCTGATTTTAATCTCTCTCTCAGTCTATAATGTAAACAAAGGACGAACGATCTTGAGGACCAGGGCATAAACTGTGTGACAAAACCACTGATTATCACAAACATACTTATTAATATATTGAAAAGGAAAATAGTGTAAGTAGCAGGAATACAGTAGCACTGGATTAAGTGGTAGATTTCAATTATGGCGGCGCTACTTGAGGCCTTTGGTAAAAACGTATTTCTTGCTTTTGCAAAACGTTTCCATAGTTTGTCGATAGCTCAAATCAAATGATTTTCAATGGCATGTTTGATTTCTCAAATAACTCACTTCCAGTCAGTCAAAATAAGATTTTGTTTCTCATCCGAAGATTTGTCACTGGATAAAAGTTTTGTTGTAATGAACTCTTAGTTGTTAGGTGAAAAGATCTTTACAATTATAATATATTTTGGCTTTCAGGAAGAACTTCTTCGAGCTTGGTAACGACCGAAAAAATATTGGGTTTCACACTCATTGAGCACTTCTAGTCGGCTAGGGTGTGTGTACAGCTGGTAATGCCAATCCGATGCATAAATCACATGTGGGTTTTCTGATGAAAATCAAAGATCTCTTCGAAGCTCCAGGATATTTTCTTCATGTCTCTGTGCTTTTTCAGAAAAAAAAAGATTTGCTGAGAAGTAATTTATAGTGTTTCAAAGATTGACAAACTCACAAAAAATATAGATCATTGTTCAGGAGGCCAGAAAAAATGCTAATGATTGAGTGAAATCGATGAGAATTCAAAGACAGTTGAAGGCATTTGACTTTCAATGACTAATCAATGTGGGGAGTGTTAAGATGGCTCGTCAGCCAGATTTCAGTATTGCAAAATCCAATCCACATACCTGCCAATACGTGGTGGCCAGGTGTTCATGCATTGCGCTCCCAAACCTATTACACCTCATTGAGAAGTCCTTCTCATTAAGAAGAAGAAGAATATGCTTCTAAAATTCTCTTGATTCAAGCTATCAGATAGCCATACTTCGTCAGATAACAGCAAAGAATACGCTTTTACCGAAAGCCTTAAATGGTTTTGCCATGATGGAACAGTACCGAATAAGTAGAAATATTTAATGATGAGCGATAAAATATTGATCAAAGATATGTATTATACCAATGGTTGGAGTACATATATGGAGACATCTTGAGCTTGAATGCTATTGAATTACTTGGATACTTGAATACCTAGACGGTTCGTTTTAACGAACTGTGCGAACCCCAGCCCGTTTTCCATTTGCCTCTTCTTACTATTGTTATCTTTGGCGGTAGCACAATCTGAACATAGTGGTTACCGCAAGTTTCTTACCGTGATGTGAAAAGTATTAGCAGCTGTGAGAGAGTGCAGGTGATTAATTCTTCTTACAAACACGTCCGCCCCGCGTGTGAACGTTCGTCCTCGGGGTCGGGTGTGACCACGTGGAGTCCACTCTACATTTCGTTTTGTCCATTTGTGGTCTGATCTTCTTAAAAGATGACCGGCCCATCGGGGTTTCGCTATCAACGTGTATTCTTCTGGATCACAAAGAAGTGACAAATTCAGAATATCTGAGCTCCGCAAGCCGACTGAATGTTGCGAGATCCGACTAAATCTCAGAAGATATCGTTCGTGTGCTCCGTAAGTTGTTTCCGGCAGTTTTGCCGTGGTCAAGGTATCAGCTCACGTTTCTGCCGCATAACAGAGTGCTGGAAGGAGTGTTAAATCAAAAACGTGAGCGCGGAGTGTGAGGCCCGTATTTAGTCGGCGGCTTTTTTGAGAGACTCAAATGCGGCCCAAGCTGCTGCTCTCCTTCTTGTGTCTAGTTCCTCTTTCATGTTGCTCGTCATGTTCATTAAACGTCCATGGTATACGCACGATATGGTCTCCGTAATCGGGAGAACAAGCTAGTCCGATTTGCTCTCCTTCGCACCATGAATTTTCATGAGCTGTGTCTTCGTCATGTTTGAGCGTACCCCAACCTTTTGCCGCTTTGTTGAGTTTCTTAAGCAGCGCCTCTACTTTTCTGGTGCTTTTCGAAAAGATGACGATGTCGTTCACAAAAGGAAGTTTGATAGGAATTTGCCATCAATCCTTATGCCTTTTTCGTCCCAATCAAGCGACTTTATCATCCACTGCAGTACGGCGCTAAACAGCTTTGGCGAAATAGTGTCGCCTTGTCAACCTACTTTTCCACTGGGTATGGTGAGGGCCGATGGAAAAGCCGTATTTTTGTGCTGCACTTTCGAAAGCAAGCTGCCATTAATCTTTTATAGCACGGGTCTACACCTTGGTCGACGAGCCCTGATAGGACTGCATTCGCTTCGTCACTGTCAAACGCTTTCTTATGATCGTTGTAGGTTAGAACAAGGGGCACATGGTACTCCCGACAGACTTCGATGAACCTTGACACGGTTTAGATGTAGTCCATGCGGTAGAGTCCCCTACGGAATCCTGTTTGTTCAACCAGCTATGTCTCATCAAAAATCATCGGTAAGAGCAATAGGTTAACCTTCGTGAAGAGTTTGTAGAGTGCACTCAGCAAGCAAATCGCGCGATTATCATGAAGATCCCTTCAATCACCCTTTTCGTGAAGAATGACTGTGCGCTATGTCCTCTACCGATCTGGAATTTTTCCTTTTGAAGATAACATGTCATATTCGCTGCGAGAAGTACATGCAAATTATGACCTCGAGCTCTTAGAAAGTCGGCAGTGATGTTATCGGGTCGTGGAGCTGTGCGTTTTCCCATGCATGCAGGATAATGCTAAGCCACACATTGCAAACAAGACAAGGAAAAGTTCGATAAATTGGAAGGAGTCGAGGTCCTGCCGCACACAGCTTACAGTCCAGATGCTTCGCCGTCCGATTATGGTCTGTTCCGCCCCATGGGAAATTTTCTTCGTGAACGCCGATTCCGATTCCAGACATTTGATCAAGTTGAAGAAGCATGTCAGGAGTTTTTTGATTAACACCCCAAGGAATGTTCTTTCGAGGAGATCTGGAAGCTTGCACATCGTTAGCAGAGATGCTTTAAAGAGTAATTATTGTCGTCTCTTGAATTTACGTAAATGTTGTAAAGTTTCAGCTAGTGTTAAGTAGCTTTTTCCACAACCAAAGAATACCAAGGTCATTACCTCTCTTCTCACACTTCAGCCACATAAAAAAAGCTTGTGAAAAACATGTTTCGAACAGCTGCCAATGTGTTTACTGAGAGAAAGCAGAGACTAGGTTCCCTGAAACTTGCTTGGAAAAAGCCGTTTATAGTCGATACGGAATTGTAGCTTTGGAAGATATAGATTTAGGACTCTAACGAAAGGCAGAATTCCATTTATACTTGCTTCCTTTTCAAACGAGATAAGTATAGTTATAAAGCGTTGTTTTAAATTAGCATGTTTAGAGAAACTAGTAGCGAATCACCTGGATATATATATATATATATATTGTGCCATAGTATGCAAGATTACGATGCATTTCATCTGCTAGTTCATGTTTGGATTTTTGGTGTATATCCAGATACTGATGAAACAATTGTTTTGATATGAAAGGTGGTTTTTGCACTTACTGGTCCTTTACTTAGAGAATAGTTCATTCACAAAAAGCGACTAGCATGTTGAAAGTTGTTTAGCGCTTCATGCATTGAAATATACAAATATTGCTTTTTTAATGAAGTAACAGAGGTATTTGGCCAGCTAATCTATGGGTAATCTGATATTTTCACGCTTTCGAGAAGGCGTAACACATGAAATTTTGTTTGTGTGAAAAAAAATACATAATGCTAAGTTCGAGCTACGGTTTCCAGAAACAAAACCGTCTTATAGTAGCACTCAGAAGTAGTGAGTAGTAATAACATTCACTTATCAACATTTATGATTATTGTTTGTCTAACCTATAATGAATGGCTATAGAAATCAGTGCACGCAGAGCAAATTGCGCAGCAGTTCCCGATTTTTGTCTTTTGGTTGAAGTTTTTTTTTCGTTTTGGGAAATTTTTGATATTTTTTCTTTACTTTGATACAAAAAAATTTCTCACCTTCTTATATGCTTTTGGTTTAGATATTGTGGCGTGAATAGAGGAAAACGGTGGTTTATTACATACTCATATTGAATTAGCAGTTAATCAATTGTATTGAATTGTACAAAGGGTGTCACAACAAATATCCTCAGTTCTGATCTACCCCAGTTTTTGCAAGGCCCAGAAGTCATCAAAGTGAATGAAAATTGGAAATCAATGGATAATTTGTCAAAAATGATGATGCAGTTGTGCGCGATAAGAGATCATCGATAACTCTAACTGTAACTATGTTTATATCAGTTACTCGTTTCTTTCCAATTATTTGGAGGTGAATATGTACAAAAAAAGTTGGGAACTTTTGGGCATTCGAAGAATTTCAAGCTTGGAGGGACAATTGCGTTTAAGTAAAAAGATTGGAACATTGGCATCATGCAAACTATTGGTCAGAAATATGTGTCTCTAGAGAACTCGGTACGTCGGTACTTTCCCAACGTATTTTTGCTCTTTCTAGCATTTTAGTAATCATTCAATAGCCTAGATCTCAAGAATTTTGACGGTGCGTTCTATTTTTCTATGCCTTTATAATACGTTGACGTTGTAAGGGTAGAAATACAGTTTATTTTACACTCATGCATTTTTTTCCGGGCAAAGGTTTCCCCCAAAAAATTCAGTAGTTGTCTGACAGCACGAATATTGAAGAAGTTGGCAGTGTTTTGATTTCTCAAAAAATAATTTTGCTGTGCTGCAGCGCTGAAATGAAGATTGCATTGCACATGCGGTACGCATACCTTACACCGGTATGTGGTTGAATTTGCAACATTGGCTTCAAGCCATCGTCTTCATCAACCTATCGATAGCTTAAATCTCGACTGTTTCAATGGTATGCATGTTTTTTCGAAAAAAATTTCTTAGCGCCCTCTATCAGTACAAATAGAATTGTGCTGCACATTCAAGTGCTTTTCGCTCGACTCAGCTTTTCTCTTGATGGTTGAAAAATTGCTTATTTTTCTATAAGAGCGTGATATACCGCTGGAAAATGAAGAACTTTGCGACAGTTTGTTGTTCTTTATATCAAAAAACCATCTTAAAAGGTTTATTCGTGATATATCATCTTTTATGTTACGACAAGATACCTCTGACGTATAAACATTACCTATAGATATTGATAAATCTGCTACGACATCCAAGCAGTCGGGTGACATTTTAGACATGAAATGTTATCTTTTTTTCTTTTCTACAGCGTTGTATAAAAACTTCGAAAAATCGATCACATCGTAATAATTTTTTGATATCTGGGTTATTAAATGACCGTTATAATTTGATGATGAGCCATACTGAAGTCACAGCAGGGCAAGAGAAGCAACTGAGTGTGAAACACAATTTTGTTTTCGCTGGTATGACATAATATAAGGCTTTTTCATCAGAAATCAAAGGTATCTTTGAGCTCACTTATTTACGACTTTGATTGATTACGAAATGTCTGAGAGAAAGCTTTTGCTCAGCGAGAAGGCCTTCAAACAATCGTGTACCTCAGCTGGTAGATGCCGTCCCTTAGGGATTAAGCGTCTTATTTAACCGGCTCCTGAACGATTGGCGTAGTAGCTAAAAGTGCTCTGTATCACATATGATCAAACAATCAATGGTTCGATGTTCATTTCCGCTTTCAAGGCTCAACAAATCTTTCATTTCCTAGGGGTGGGTGAATCAACTAGACTCCTGGGAAAATTCATTCACACACTGTTGTACCATTTACTCGACTCTATTCGTAGCAATTCCCAAGACCGACTATCTATTAACCTAGGCATGCTTCAGTAATTCCCGATTTTCGTCTGTAAGCCAAAAACAAGGTGTGACATTGGTCTTTACGCAACAGCTGACGTTGACGTTTTAGCAGTTCGCCTTCTTGAGAGCCTGGGAACGTCAAGCTTTTCTGAAATATATAGAATGATAGAATGCTAAGATTACTTTACGGAAAAAGTTCGATGATCTTTTGACTATATGGCATGACATGATAAGGATGCCGCTAACGAAGATCAAGCGAGTCACGATAGAACAAATAATGCACAAAGAATTTTAAGGATCACGGTGTTAGGAGGTGTAACTCTCCCTGGAAGTGTGCGCTAACTATTAGAATTGGGTCCAAGCTTCTTACCATCTCAACCCATTTCTAGGGTATTTTTGCGTAGCGTTGCGTATAACTTACATGATTTGCAAGATAAACTCCGTAAAAAGGCCAGAAATGAAGAGACCAGTAGGAATGAGCGGCAAGTAGAAGTTGTACCAATACCATCATTTCCTCAGTCGTTCTGCAGGCAGCGAGACCCCAAAGAGGAGCTTGATAGAAAATTTTGGAAAGTTGCGAACGAAACCTTCAAAACAGTTGTTCACTATCGTTCAAAACGGCTTCACTCGAACCTCATCGAACTACAAAAGCGTGGCATGAAAGAGATTTGCGAGTTGATGAGAGAAGAAAAGATAAAGCTATCAGTTAGTGATAAGGGTGGAGATTTTGCAGTCATTTCGCAGCAGCTAGGTATTGCAATAACGAATAAGCATCTCGAAAATGCTTCGCCTGACCGATCATTTCCTGCAAAGAAATTTGAAAGGCAAAACCGCAAATTAAACAATGAGTAGGCCCATACGGCAAAAGCGGCAGGCTCAAGACCATCTATCATTTCCCAATTAGAAATCCAATCACCATCATGTCCTGTCTTATACTTAATTATAAAAACACATAAGATAGTATCCACTGATGATCTAACGTCTAGATCCATCTCTATTCAAAGTTAGACCCATCATCAGTTGTGTGGGGGGACCGACGGATAGGATGGCATAGTTCTTAACTTCAATAACATCCCAGTTGCTGAGACACATTTCAGCCCATCTGACGAGCACTCAGATGTTCCTGGATCGTTTACGTAACGCCAATCCGAGCAACGTGTACGTAATGAAGTCATTCGACCTCACCGCTCTCTATACCAGCGTTCGAATGACTTTGCATTGTAAGCCAAACACGAGCTTCAGATTTAACACCAACGAGCAGTAAACATGTATGGGCTGTCGACTCAGAAGTTCATGGTTCTATTAAAGGGGTGCCTGAACTGCTCAATCTTTAGATTGTCCGGGAAATATTTTGCTCAAATGAGAGCGTTGGCAATGGGCAGCGACTGGCTCCTAGCCTGTATTGCCTTTATGTCTAAAATGGAGGCTCCAGTGATGGATCTCTGGCCATTACTCTATTGTAGTATATAGACGATTGTTTGGTTATCTCTTCCACTAAGAAGAATTGCATAACTGTTTTAGGTTGTTGAATGAACAGTCAGAGTATGTAGGATTAACCAGTAAGATACCAAAAGATAATTGGCTTCCTTTGTTGAACCTGCAAACAAACATAACCGAGGACGGCTACATATCAGAGTGGTAGCGAAAGCCAAGTAATAAGAATGTCCTGGTTCACTATCTCTCTTCTCATCCCTCACATACGGAAAAGGCGTTAGTAAAAAACATGTTTCGAACAGCCGTCAAGTTGTGTACTGGGAGGAGGAGAGAGTAGAATTCGTGAAACTGGCTCGCGAAATAGCCACTTCTAATGGATAGACATTTGCAATCCCTCGGCTTAGGCTTAGAGGAAACAACAAGTCTCTAAACGAAAGTTCGATGGAATGAAAAATCCCATTTATCCTCCCGTTCTTTTCAAATGAGATAAGTACAGCTATAAAACGCTGTTTGGAAATAGGAGGTTTAGAGCAATCGGTAGCTATCATTGAAATCCTATCGAGTACCCTAAAGCGCCAATTTGTTCGTAACCGCTTATATGATCGTCTCTGTATAATGAAAAAATGTAAAATATGTCCCAGCGTTAGGGACTGTGATTGCGCGAGCGTAGGTGCAGTCTACTTAATCTCTTGCAAAGCATGCAGCGATATCTATGTTGGCGAAACGGGTAGGCCGCTCTACGCCCGCATAGAAGAACACCTAGCTGACAAGCTTCACAATAAACGAAACACCCAGCTAGCTATACACGGAGCACAAAAGCACGACGGAGTGGATTTTGATATTGAAGTCACCATCCTTGCTCAGGAAAATAAAACATCAGTGCGAAGATTATGGAATCGTTTTGGATTAACATGACCATTCCAACTATAAACCGCAGGGAGGAGTGCCTCGCTATCACCCGTGATGGGCCAGTATATAAGACTTTTGCTCTGATAGGTAGGCTGCATTGCGAACCTATGTGATCGTCTTCCGGTGATCTCCACTTCATTCATTCAGTAGAACACATACGAGAAGCGGCTAGTAAGATTGAAGTTGATTTTGTGCTCGTACGGTTGAAATGTAGATCTGGTGATTTTTTTTAGAAAAGTAATGAAGGTGTTTGACTTTTCGGATTGCACGAAACCCGAGCTTTTCAGCACTGAAAAGAGGAACTGCCGAAACGTTAGCCGTTGAGTAAAGATCTATTCGTAGTATTAAATGAGGTTATTGGATCTAAGTTCATCCCACACAGCAACTTCCAGTTGCCAACCAACTGCCACTAAGTCATCTAACAAGCATTCCTATTTGATGAAACAGCTCCATGAGATAAATCCTGCCCATGTCCATCTCATAGCGATACATGCCATGCTATATTATAAATAACTTGGTCTAAATTTCTCTCTACGTAAAGACAATCATAGGAATTGCTGTATGATCTTTACTAGTTTCAGTTTTTTTCCATCACATCCTTTCTGAAAGTAAGTTGGATGCTTTTCACAAAACCACAGTGATTCGCAAAACGCACTGATAAAGAAAAACCTTATCTGCAATACAATCTTTGGTGACATGAAGTTGCGAATCTTTGTCAAGCCTGCGTTTCTTTTTCGCAAGAAAAGTTAATTGACGTTTCAGTGATTTCGCCTTCTTTAGAGCCTCGACGTATAGAGTCAAACCCTGGTTTATTTTTGATCAAAACCCAATTCGAAAGTTACGCAAGCAGTTTCACCCACTAAGGAAAATCGTCATCAACCTCATCAGATGGAACAAAGTCATTCATGAATTCTGAACTGTCAATATTTGACCTTACTCGAGCTGGAATTAAACAGAGATAAAGCGCCATATCAGCTAAAACTCATTTTGAAAACTCCAGCAACTCAAGCATCGTTTTTGATTTCTGCCTCAGAACTGTGCCTAATGCGTCAAACTCGTTGACGCTGTGCCTTTTGCGCCCATGTGTTCCATAGGATTTTGGTTATTGATTGCTGAAGAGTGCTTTGGAAGTGGAGTTCGACCCATGAACGCCGCGAAGAGCATTAAAGCTTAGTCATGGATCCCATATAACCTTACCTATAGGATTGCTTTGTCAAATTTTCGTTTTCCCACGCGACTGCTCTATGATGCGTGCACAAAGTGCTTTTCCGGTGACAAGTGACAGCGTAATATGCTTACTCGGATTTCTTAATTACCGCAGTGTTCATTGAAATCTCACAATTCTAGTCAAACTCATGTGCCAGCATAGACTCATAACCAAAACAGTAATATGGGCATTAAAAATGTGAGGATATTTTCAAAACATTTCTTTGCACTGAGCGAACTTTTTGTATCTTCGTATCAAAACATGTCGGAAAAATGTGGTCCATCTCCAATTGCTTTTTACAGCAATTTTCTTGCATATGCGCGCTTTTCGCTGAAGAAGTGTTTAGCAAGTTTTTATGAATTTCATGTTCCACGAATAAGTTTAAATAAAAATGCTAAAAAATACTAAATTAATAAATTTACTAGAAACTACTAATATTGCTGCCAAGCACTATTTTCCAGCGTAAACTACTCTTATCTAAGAAATTTTTATTTTAAAATTATATATCCTGTAAAGACATGCGAAACTATGAACATTTGACGGGATTTGTACCCGTATATTACCATATTCGAGGGGTTCTAAACAATGCTAGCGGCTCTCTGTTCTGCCAACTCTGAATGTCGATGTCGGCTAACAGATCAAGCAGCTGGTGGTTGGCTGGTGACAGATCGATACAACTGAATGGAAAAAGGAGTAATGGCAGAGCGGGCGTTAGTGGTGCAATGGTTAGCAGGAGTCTCCGCAAGAAGTGAAATGAGGGTTTAAATCCCGTGCAAGCTTTGAGGTTATGATCATTCAACTATGTTGAACAAATTTTCTATTCCGATATATTGGTCAGGCAAACCGTGATTGAAGGAAAGCTGGCATTTACACTACAGCAAAATACCAGCCCAATTATAGCAGATTTGTTGCCGTATGGCTTCTCCTGTTGAAAAATAATATTACGGTCCTCAGTTTGAGTTCGTGAACACGTAGCACTGACATTATGCTCTTTTATCTATAAGAAAACGGCGGCGGCGCTCTTTTACTATTTAATTGCTCACTGCGGCGTCTTAATAAAAGCAGAAGTAGGTCATAACGACAAAACTGCTTACCGTGATCCAATCAGAGCAACAAGCTACTGCTTATTTAGTTTAATATATCCAGCTCTAATGTATCTCTCACAAAAGAGCCGATGATTAAAGAATGTTGACAATGTCTTCAAATTGTCATTTGTAAACAGAACAGCCACAATTTTTACAATCGAATTGAAAAGATCTCTTCAACACCTTTTTAACATTGAGAATCTTCTCATTCTTAGCGTGGTAAGTGCAGTGTGATTCGGTCAAGCTCAGCGGAGCAACTTCAGTTTCTTAATTGTGAAACCTATGGTAGAAGGTTCTTCAGATAACACATCCATGTCATCGCCTGTTGAATATGAGCTCTGTGATTTGCTGGTGGAGTTCTCCCAATATCCACCGGTGAAAATGTCGAAGTACTAACGAGCACTCATTTGAGTGAGTCAGCAGCACTATTGGCGTTCCAGCTGTCGGAATCACAAAAAGTGGCCTGCCCATATTCTACGATGTGTCTTGATCTCAAATAAAAGACAGCTTTGATTTTCAGTATTACTGAACCTTGCTATTGGTTATCATCATTTTGTTCCTATTGATGAGCTTACACAAGGCTTTTAATAATTTTAATTTGGCTAGCATTTCAAATGTTTCGTTTTCTTCAGCGCCACGATAAATTGATATTGAAATTGAGTAGCGTTCCCCTTGTAGTTGCTCTTCTTGTTTCTTGATTTACACCGCCCTCACATAAAGGTGAATCAAATAGGATGAAGCATTGCACCAATAAAGCCAGCTTTTCCCTTTCATACTGCACTCCAACCACGCTGAAGTGACCTGACGACTAGTAGACAGCAATCCAAATAAGATGACCCACCTATTCTGTTCAGATGATCTTTAATAGATCAGGATTATGGAAATACTGGCTGAAATTTGCCGCTTAAATACAAACTGTATTCGAAATACGGGAAATTCTGCTGCGAAGCTGCCCTTCACTCAGCAATTCATTCGCAACAATGTGACTGCTAAATCACGAAGCTCTTGCAACACAGAACTACTTCTACACGGAAGTTCTATAACAAGGAACTCCTACAACGCGGAAATGCAACAAAATGGAGCTGGCGCAATAAAATTACTCATTATTTTCTAATAAATTATTCATATTATTCAGCTCCGTTCGACGATCATAAAAGTTTCAAAACACTGCACATGATTCTTCACCGCAAACGGTTCTTTCAATTTGTCATTCGCAGAAGAGACAAAATAGTGATAGTGTAGCTAGTTGGCCATGCTGATATATCGAAACCGTTATAAAGTTCGACCACAAGCCTAAGGTCTTCTAGAAGGAGATGTCAAACGTTTTCACTGCATTTCACTACTTTTGAAACTCTGAACGGATAGTTATCAGAAATGACACACGTATGAAGTCGTATTATTTGTGCGAATTGACGTATTAACTCTTATAACGTAGTCGCCGAATTATTAACGACAGTTGGAGAGTTACAAATATTATTGAATACCACTTTGTTCGTATGAGCGACTGAAACCACAAAATGAAGCCAGTCGGTTTCAGAGCTGTGTGTTTTTGTGCAAAAGGCAACGATATATGTTTGCAGCGTCGTTCTACAAATTTTCGTTTACCTTTCATTTCCAGTGTTTCTTGAGACCTCGCTCAAATTCCATTTCGTCTGATAGTTATTTTCGAGTCGTGCACAAGGCGAGGAGTTGTGGGAAGTTCTAGTGTACAAAACGCGTGTTTCAACCTTTAGCCTCGTCAGTTGCACGATGCCTTTTGGCTCAGTCGGTTGCGAGGGAAGACATTTCTCTTTAAGAAAAATCTACGATGCAATATTTACACGCGCATCAAGTGAAAAAAATCACTGGGCGGGTGGTTTTGTTCAATCGATTGTTCTTGACTGATATTTGTGAAATATCACACCTTTCGCTTCGAGTGTCTCCTGAAACCTTGCTCAAATTTCAGTGGGCATGACAGTTGTTTTTAAGTCATGTGTGAGGTCTGTTATAGGTACAACCTTCGTATACATGACGCGCCTAACTTTGGGGGAACCTTTCCTAAGCAGAGTAGCTCTTTTTATTGATATGGATATCGACACCAAAACAATCGCAAATCGATTATGTCTATTTGATTAAGAAGCCAGCATCGACTGTTTCCTATAGCCTGGCTGTTGCAACATTCAGTATACAGTCAGTAGAAAGGTTTCAAACCTGAGTTGATGTGTTACGTCACTACTTTTCATCGCTTTATCTCTATGATAGGAGGCGACCGATTCCAGCAAGGCTTTGGTGATGACAGCCGAAACGCGCCTAAGCTGAAGGAAGCGCAGCACATTATTGACCTCGGAAAGGTTTGAAACATTCTGCAACCTGTATACTGAACGATCCAGGAATTTAAGATGCGATATGGGTCAAATTGATTATTTATTGTAGCATTTCGATTTTCAAAAACGGTTTCTTCTCTATTAAATTAGAGAAATGAGAAATATCGCTGAACGTTTGTAACCGTTGTACAAATGAAGCTAGACTTCACTATACCAAACAGGCAATAACTAATTTCGTTCCTGACAACTCTATAAAATCTCCGCAGATCGACGACGTTACACACATTTACTTTGAAGAGGAGCTTGGATCGTTTGGAAAGGTGAGTAAGAAAGCTTCTGCTCAGTATCGCTTTAGTCGCATTCTTGTGAACGTTCAGTTCGCTGACTCATCTGGATACATTGCCAATCCCACAAACTGTAAAAATCGTGCGCGTTACGACAAGACTTGCTGCTTGAAGGAGTTGCTTTTTATATCACTGATTATGGTGCAGTTTTCCTTCCGCTTTTTCATATTGGTGGATTCTCGATGCCATCTCATGCCTTTAACCCTTCGCTGGAATACTGTAGATATTTCTACTAAATCCAGGTGGCTTTCTCGCGAACAAGACGTATTTCATAAGCGTAAAAAATGTCAGTGGCATTTCAGAAAATCATAAACTATTCAGATCAAATTGTGCTTTAGCCGATATTCACTGCTAAAAACTTTTTTGGTAAATGTTCTGGTTCGTATTTGTCGTTTGAGAGTACATCTGTAATATGAACAATTTCTCGATTAAGAGTATTCTATTTTAGGGAAAGTCGAGACTTCATGACGTTATATCAACAATCAAATTGTAGGAACCGATCTGAGCAGCACCACTTTCAATTTGGTTCATTCACTGATGTTCTTGTTTCAACGGGTCTCTTCCATGCAACATCTTGCCATTCAGTATTTGACAAGCATTCAACCTCATCATTCGTTCTCATGTGCTTTGTACTAGCAAATGTTTTTCGCAAGTCTTCCTTAGAAGAATATCGCTTAGAAACAAACGGTTCAAAATCCGTATGGTTCTCAAAACAAAGTTGCCAAGGCGACGTTCTCACAGAGTGGCAAATTTGTCGTTACCTTGTGAACGGTTCGGTACAAGAAGTTGCAATTCAGCTTTTTGTTGTGTGTAAAATATTTGTATCTCTATTAGCCAAGAATGAGCATTCCTAGAAACATTGCTGGACATCTGACCAATCTTATTATGATTTTGATACTGACTACTATTTCGACAGTGCTAGGATGTGGAGTATTGCCTGCTGGTCAAGGTAGTGACGAAAAGACTGCTTTCGTAGTAGAGATATTTCCGATCTTACACATAAGTTCATAAACTTTGATGAGAATGAATACAATTATAGCATCATTACTAATCAATAGACATATAACGAAACTTCTTAATGGAACGATGATGAACTTAGAATGGGAAGGAAAATTTTCCCGCCATAATCAGTTGAAATCACAATTAATTTTTGATTATTTGCCACATAAGTTACGAAATTATGTTGCAGCGAGTGATGGAACCTTTACCGTTACGGGCTTTACCACTTTGCCTGTCGCTATGGTCTACACTAGCGCGATGAATGCTGTTCGGTTCTCTGGTTTTGCAACTAGCGAAGTGGGCGCCATGGGAGCTGTACAACGTCTTGTAATGCAAACAGTGAGTATGCAAGTCTTAGATCCCAATTTTTTGTATACGAACTCCAGACAGGCGTAGAAAGCAAACTGAAATTTATTGACAATTTAGGCCCACAGTGCTTTCATGCTTAAGTACCTTTACGTAATTTGATCGTACACGATTTCGGATAGACTGCCCTAACAACCTAAGAAATTTGGAAAAAAGCAAAGGCAAAGGAAAAGAGAGAAGAAGAAAGAAAAGCAAAAAAAAGAAAGTGTTCTTCTGGTCTTTGATGTCCTCGAACAACAAGGCCGCAGCGCTCTCCTACCCGAGGCTGTGATCTCCATCATTTTAGGTCAACTTGATGTTGAGGTCAGATACATTCCAATGAACTGCCCGCTTGTCACTGGTCTAGAAGAAGAGCGTGAGTTTTTAGTATTGAGTAATAATTCAAAAGTGAGCAGTCAGAGATAAGAATAGGCATCAAAGTGAGGAGACATGTTTCCCATTTCAAAAGATGTCCTTACAATTTTAGACGAGTTGAGTGATTCTTTAAAAAATACTTGAAAATCTTCTAGAGTACGAGAAAATCTACCGTAATGGCAATGGAATCAAAGCCTTCACCTCAATGCTATTTTTCAAACAAGTTTTTTTTTGAGAATGGAGAAATTTTCAGCATAGCAGATGAGAATTTGAAGGATTTTGAAAATAGCACAAAACACTGCTCAAAATGCCTCCTTTGTCATTTTAGTTTCTTTCTATAGAGGCAGAACGTGTCTTCATATGAACAAAAGGTTCTTGCAGACACCCAAATATGGATGAAACCTACTGCATAATTGTTGACAACACGGTGACGGGAGTTTGCACTATAGTGATGCAAAATGGAGTGAGAAAGAAGTGTAGTATGCCAGAGGACAGATGGTGACGGTGACGGCTGTAAACGGCACACATTTGACAATCTCAGGAACTCTTTCGGTAGGAATCGCTTTCTTTGTGTATAACTTTTTTTCTGAGAAATTCATTGTAGACTACAAACATCATCATGGCGAATTGGACGAGAGCGATGTGGCAAAGTGTAGTGGACAGAGCCGTTCGAATGTTGGCATCGGGTCCATTCGGATCGCACTTCTTCTCGGCAAGGGCTACAGTAGGCGGAAACTTAACCTGAACTGTGATGGGCTTCTATACAAATGTTTTCATTCAAGCGAGATATGTTGTAGCATTGCAGCATCAATAAACTGACATGTCACGTAGGGCTCAACCATTTGGAGTGTTGAAGAAAACTACATTCATATCCACAAGGCAATGGGTTCGCATCGAGAGTTTTCTAGTAAGCAACTTGGAAATCTGGAAATTTACGAATAAATAGTCAGCTGGGATTTAAACCCACATCTCACCAGATCCGAGTTGCGTGCTAAAGCGTTGCAATACCGACGCCCGTTTTGACGCCACTCTTTCCACGCTACAACGCGTAGTCTGTCAAGCCAACCATTAACGGTTTGGCGTAGGTAGTCGCTGTCGACATTGAACCCACTTATGCTGACAGATATTGGGTATTGATATTCAATCAGAATTCCTTTTTTTTTGACTGCCTCTTGAGTACTGTAGCCTATATATTTAACAAAGCAGGAGTAGGAGGGTGACAGGGAAGTGGTTGTGATGCTTACCTTGCCAATCGCAAGACTGATAGGGTGAAATGTGCATTTGAATCCCACCTAACGCAAACGTTTTTAGCACACCCCTCTACATCAATGTGTATATTGAGACATCATACCACCACAAGAAGCGATCAAATAAAATGAATTCTGATTGATTAAAAAGTCATAGGAAAAACATTCTTCTCTTGACCCTTACGGGACCGTGAACCCACGGCTTCTGCGTCTCTGACCTTCAAAGTGTTGCGCCTAGCAATGGCGTCTCCCTTCAATGTACTTCGTCTAACAATGGCACGCTGCGGGTTGGACGCCGTTGTTAGACGGAACACGTTGAAGGTTAGAGACGCAGAGGACGTATGTCCTCGGTCCTGTATGGGTTAATCTCAGAAAAAACGTTCCCATCATTCTCTACTACTCGTCATACGTAACTTGCTGAGGAATGACCTCAAGAACGAGATTAAAAACCGTATAACATAACAACAATCAACAGCACAATAATGCGTAGCAATATAACGGAAACAAAAGTGATAGAAGTAACATTAAGACAACAAGAAGATTGGCATAACAAGAACATAAAATGTAATAAACTATATCATTATGAAAATAGGTTCTTTATGGTTATGAGGAGACAAATGAAGAACTTATTTCATGCGCTGGAAAGGAATTTTCCATAAGAGTGTTCGCAGCTATTTGGAGGCCGCGACTTCAGGCTACAGCCCCACGTCAACGGTTTTCAAAATACTTTTTTTAACGCTGCTACAGAAGGAGATTTCTTGCGTTGCAGAAGCGCATATTTCTCGTCGACAGAGCTCTTTCATTGGACCATTGCTAATCATTCGCAAGAGTCATTGTTTCTGATTCCTACTTTGCACATATGAGTAAGGGGAGTCTTCGGCCAATCAAAGTGCCTGCGCGTGAGGAGACCACGTTCGATAAGGCGATGATCATTGATTTTTCGGGTATACGAACGCGTAGAGAAGCATCATGTTAGCAGTGCACGTACCTGCCTCACGCGTGGGCACGTGAATTAGCCAGAGACCCCCTTGCTCACGTATGCAAATTCAATATGTCTACCTGCTGCGTTGCAGAGAAACAGTCTTTTCTGGATATGATCACAATGCTGGAATCAAAAACCATTACGCTGTCGTTTGACTGCTAGTAGTCCAATGAAAGATATCTGCCTTTCGAAAACCATGCGCGTATGCAACGCAAGAAATCTCCTGACGGACGTCAACAAGGGAGTAACGTCGAAAAAGGCATTTTCGAAAGCCGGCGGTGTGGGGTCTGTAGCCTGAATTTCAGCTTTCGAATGGTTTTCAACACTTCTATGAACATTTCCTACCAAATAATGAGATCTATTTTTCATTAGCACCCTCATAACCGAATAATACGTGGAAATGATATGCAATAAACCAATAGTTGAAATACATACAATGAAGCATCTTAAGCATGAATGCTATTAGATTAATAGGAACAAATTCGTTTTCATGTCAAGATGACTTCGATATCCGTTGTAGAGGACGACCAGTAAACATAAAATCATAACCAGAATTTGAGCGCTTTGAAATTACCAAAAATTTAATTATCCATAAAGATGTTCCCCTATATCTGCCGTAAATCGGTGAGTGAAAATACAGATGAAACGCTTTCGAATCTTGTAAATTAGCAATCCTCTGTAGAGCCGACGCAACGGTCATGAAAGGCCATGAGAATGTGAAGTGAGAGAGCTCTATCAATGCCTCTTCGATGTTCCCTTCATTACGTATGGAGTAAGTTATAGTCGTACCTAGTAGAGAATATTCAAACATTTCGGCTTACGTCCTTACTTTAAACAGTAATCTCAACCATCGCAGCAGATTAATAATGTTCTATTGCATTCTTGTGAAAGTGTGCTTTGAAAATGTAAAAATAAAAACCACTGGTAGAAGATCGGGTATTCTATCAAAAAGATTTATTTTCAAGAAAAGTCAGCCTGTTAGAGATATATGAGTTATATCAATATTCTCGCCGCAAATGACCACTGTGAGACCCTACTGAAGCTATCAGAGTGGCAGCTTTGCTCCCATACGATGTCTTTCTCTTCTGTGCTGAAGTTTTTTCTTGCTTCCAGTAATGAGTCGGTGACTTATCAACGCAGACTCTGTGAATGTTTGTCAAGAATTTCTCGGCATGAACGTTTTAGAAAATTTCCACTTTAAACGAGGTAAGTTCGCAGCCAGTGGTCATTGTAGAGCTAAAAGTAGTCTTTCTCCTGTTTATCTCAAGTGAATTTCGTGAGTTGAATTCCAAAGATATACCTTTTTATTGGCATCGACAGGTTGGCAGCGGTAAACTATACGCAATACGATCACTTGCGGTTTCTCGACTCGGATTGATTCAATTTTGAAGAAGACAAAGGCTTTGAAACACGGAAAGAAAAAACTTTTTTTCTTATAGCTCAAGTAAGCTGATAGTCATGAGCTGTTATTTTAATAGCGGAAATTTTTGACTTCCCATGTCAAGATATAAATTAAGGAGGTTTTTGTAATATCTCAATTTGGTAACCAATCAGAGGAAGGCCAATGCAGGAATGGTCAAACGTGAAAAGTATTAGCAGCGAAAAAACGATCCTCTTACACGAGTTTATTTGTCGGTAGTGCAACCCAAGATACCATCTTTCAACTCAGATGTAAAGAAATAAGCCATAAAAAAGGTTTTCACACGTTATTCAATTACAGATACATAGCTCACAGCAGCAATAGCACAGATCATGAGCTGACAGCATCAGGCCGTCAGCCAATGTGCGTTGATCGATGTGATTTATTTCATCTCATCTTTAGAAGCGAATTTCACTTGCTACTTTCACAATGCTCTGCTGATGTTATAGAAACAGTGTCTTAGGAAAAAAATCAAAAAAAGAAAGTCTATTGAGAAAAAAAGGTTATTTCTACAGAAGGATCGAAAAATGGAAGTATTGAGAGAAGAGTTCGAAAAAAGAGGAGTATCGAGGTAAATGCTAAGAAGTCAGCAGGCATCTATTAAGTACTGCATGCTGCAGGAAAGCAACTGTCGCCGCTTCAGGGTTATTGATTCAACAGGGCATTCACTTGATATTTGAATTTACTAAGAATTCTACCCAGTGGAGTATATTCCTGACATTTCTCCGTCATTATCATACATTGACTGTACCTTTCTTAACACTTCCAAGTAAAACAATTGAGACTGAAGCTATCGCCGTTGTTCATTCTTTAGGGAATGTGCCATGCATTTGACCTCATGATTCACCGCTAGAAGTGACTATATGCATAACAGGCTTTCGAAGTGACTTATGGTGGCCTACCACTGTGTCAGTTGTGCTGTTCTCTTCCCAGACATGTCCGAGCACCGCCTCTATCGTTTGAGTAGCGGAAACCACTTCGAGCCACTATTCTTTATCCTAGAGTTAAGGCGACAAAGATACTCTGCCGGCAAGCTAAATCGTGAGTGCCAGCCTACGTACACTCGACATCTTGCGCTTGGTACAAACAACATATTTCCTTTTAGTCGACCCTTCTTATAACCTCGCTTTCATAACAGTCAATATACAGTCTGCAAGGATTTTTCGAGTCTATTCGAGGTTGATGCGTTACAATACTAATCTTCTTCGCCTTATTGTATGATAGGGGGCGAATGGCAGGAAAAATGGCTGTGATGATAGCGATGCCGCTGAAACACGCGTAAGCCACAAAAGGACGAAACGTATCAACCTCGGAAAGGTTTGAAACACTATTACGGACCATATATTGAACGGCACAAAAGCTCAAGATGCGACATAAGTTGAACTAATTACCTTTTAGAAGAAAACAGCATTTCGACTCTTTAAGATGATCCTTTTTGAACCAATGAAGAGATGAGATAGAACACTGGGGACTTTGTGACATTATTCGACTGGAATCAGATTTCAACAAACGAATTATGCAAAAGCAATTCTATTTGCAAATGTCTTGGAGCTATTGCGCGTATTGACGTTACATAAACATTTACTTCGATCAGAAACTAGAAACGTATGAGAAGGTGAGTAAGGTGTCACCTCAGTAGCATTCTTATAAGCGCTCACAGTACCGACTCATCTCGCTACATTTCTAATTTCATAGAGTGTAGGAATTGTGCGCTTCACGATAAGACTTGTTTCATTGCAATTGCTTTTCCTACCACCTACTCTGATACGCTTTTCCTTTCGCTTCCTCATACTTGTGCATTGTAGGTCCTATCTTGTCTGCCTCGTTTTAAATCTTTCGGCGATATTCTATAAAGTTGTTAATCTAATATTCTGCCGTCTTCCCCATCAATATGACACATTTCATAGGATGTGAGAAATGTGAGAGGCTCATGAGAATATCAAAGAATTGCAAGCGTTATTCCTGTCTTATTTGAAAGTCGTTACTAAAAACTTTTTGC
Source organism: Parelaphostrongylus tenuis (assembly GCA_019055375.1). Taxonomy (NCBI): domain Eukaryota; kingdom Metazoa; phylum Nematoda; class Chromadorea; order Rhabditida; family Metastrongylidae; genus Parelaphostrongylus; species Parelaphostrongylus tenuis. Next base: position 211,912 of record JAHQIW010003484.1, read on the forward strand.
GGCGAATATTGTGCAACGTCTTTATCAATAACACTTCTATTGCATATTTTCTTTCGAAGGTACCATTGTAATTTGACGGAGATCAATGTGTAATATGCCAAAGAACAACATGGTAACAGTAACGGCAATTAACGGAACACGCTTGACAATTTCAGGAGCTCTCTCGGTTAGAATTGCTTTCTCTTTGAACAATTCTGTTTTTTGGAAAATTTTTATACATCAGTAACATCATTATGGCGAAATGGTCAAGAATGCTGTGGCAATGTGTAGTGGACAGAGCGGTTTGAATGTTGGCGTTGAGTCCACTAGGATTGTATTTCTTCTCGGCAAGGGCCATTATCAGCGGAAAGTGACACCAAACTATGACATGTTTTGAGACAAATGTCTTCATTCAAGCAATATGTGTCATAACATTGCAATAGCAATAAATTGTCGTAAGTGTCGATTGAATGCAGTGATACAGACCACATTATAGTCAACAATGTGATGTTAAATTAAAAGTTTTTCCAGGTAGCAACTGGAAAATTGACGATTAAAAAAATTACTGGAGGAAGTCTCGCTACTTATTTTGTGATCCCATCATTCTCCCCATGCTGGTCACAATATGACTAGTTGAGGAACGAGCTCAGGAACGATTTCAATAATCATTTAATAGTAGGAATAAGCAGCACAATAGTAAGCAGTCAAAAAACGAAAACGAAAACAGTATGAGTAGCAGCATAATAGTAATATCACAATAAATAGGAATATAAAATACAATAAACGATGCCATAGTAAACAATGATATGCAAGAAAGAAATAGTTGAAATGCAGTATTGAGACATTTTAAGCTTAAACGCTGTGAAAATATAGGAAGAAAATCGTTTTCATGTCAAGATGTCTCCCATATCCGTTGTAGAAGTTGACTGATAAACATAAAAAAGTAGCCAGAGCGTATGTAGTGCTGGTTTATCAAACATTTGTTTGCCTGTAAAGATGTTACCCTCATATCCACCTTAATCAATATGTGAAAATAAGGGCGAAAGGCGTTTGAATCTTGTGGGTCAGCGATCTTCCTGTGGAGTTGCCACATGTCTTATGAAAGGCCTTTAGATTAAAAGATTGAAGAGCTTAACTTGATCGACGATCTTCAAATGTACCCTTCATTACGTTTGCAGTCGTGCGAGTTATAGTCCTACATATTAGAAAATGATGAACGCTTTGGACTACTTCATACCTCGTACAGCAATCTCTGGTTTTTTTTTTGCTTTTTGTAATCATTCGGCAATTTAATCACCATAAGCTCTGTGGTCTGTACTTGAGAACTTCTCAACAATAAGTTTTAGCAAAGTGTCATTGTAGACAAGCTGATTCTGTAGCTCATTGTTCATTATAAAAACGGAAGACAGTCTTCCTTATGTTTCTCTCAAGTGATTTTATCACTTGATTTTTGAATCTTTTCCCTTGACTGACTTCAACTCAACGAACACCCAAATCGCAATGACGACCCATTTGTGGACTGCTTACTCGGATCGATTAGATTCTAAATAAGACAAAGACACTAGAACACTGACAAGAAAAAAATCACTTTAAGTCTAGTGTTAGCTAGTAGCTACAGGATATTATCGGATTACATGGAGTTATTGACTTCTTATACCTTCATATGAAAAGTGGTCATTGTAGGTATATCAATTGGTAACCAATCAAAAAAGTCCAATGAAGGAGAGCCTGACCCTTTCAGACAAGTCTACTTTTCGGTATTGCACCCAAAGATGAGCTTTCAAGCAAATCGCGTAACTATAGAGAAAAAAAAGCACGAAAAATATCCTTTCAGACATATATCTAATTAGAGATACACAGTTCAAGTTATACGTATTTACAAAATATGCGCAGGAAACATTAGAGCATCAGCCATTGATCGATGTGATTTATCTTGTTAATGTTTGAAAGCAGATTCCAATTCTTACCTTCATAATTTTTTTCAGATCTTTTTGAAAACATTGGTCAGATACTTTTGAATTCGTGAGTTCAAAGCATTTTAAACTACCGATCTAGCCTTTTTCACCCCTGGACTTGTTGTTTATTGTGATTTTTGATCGACGTGTTCGTGATTAATTTTGTCACCACCATTGCACTCCTGTACCACAAGTACCCAAATCAATTTGAAGATTAAGAACTACATGTGTAATAACTTCGTCATCCGACCATATGCGGACACCGAAGTCGCCCGCCGCTTAGAATCACTGTTAAGTGACTGAGACCTCTTTTTTTAATGATGGCTGACAGCTGGCATTATCATATCACTGTAGGTCCTATGGTCACCGAGTGAGTCAAGCGCTCTTTCCAGTTTTCCTCGTCTCACTAAGAGTATGCCAGTGAGTTTTTTCCACTATATATAACACTCGAAGAATCGTACCTTTCTTATAAAAGTCTTTCTCGCAGCGACCAAGTTCTGAGGTGAGGACAGCGGAGCTCCATTATTGAAGCATCATGAATTCCATCAATAAATTCAATGTACTCGAATTTGCCCAAGAATGTATTGCGCAAGTGATGCAAAATAGATCAATAACTTTACATTCTATTTTATCACATATAGGTTGAAACTTTAAACTTAAGGTGTTATATCTGATATGTGATACTGCAACCTAGTGCCTAAGAATTAGCCATTTTCAATCTTCTGCTTTATTACCGTTTCAATTCAATGTTTTGAACTAATAATTCTCAACTTAATTCAATTCCCAGTGTTATAGAGTGAAGTGCAAAACATTCGCGTCAGAGGGACTACAACCCGCATCTCACTCTCTCCGAGAGCGCGTGCTCTATCCGTTCCACTAGTGACGCCCATTTTTGCACATAGATCTTTCTACGCTACTGCGCATCTATCTGTCAGCCGCCAGCCGTCAACGGCCTGGTCCATGGCAACAGGTCGCGACATTGAACCCAGTCACGTTGAGAGATACTGAGTACTGGAGGTTAAATGAAATTCATACCGTCGTCTTTCGATCTTTTCATAATAGTCAGTTCTCTCGGGAGCGTCACACTCCTTATAGAGAGTCATCGAACACGAACGCTTTACACTCCATGTCAAAGCCATGACAAGTGGCTCAAATAATATGAAAGGATCTATAGAAATTTGAGCGTGGTCTAAACGAAGCACTCGAAATAAAGGTATAATTATGATAAAACGAATTTCATTAATCTTCAATACTCAATATCTGTCAACGTGACTGTGTTCAATGTCGAGACCTGCTGCCAGGACTAGGCCGTTGACCGGATGGCGGCTGACAGATAGATGAGCAGTAGCGTAGAAAGATCGATGTGCAAAATGGGCGTCAGTAGTGGAACGGATAGAGCACGCATTCCCGGAAAGCGTGAGGTGCGAGTTCTAGTCCAGTCTGAAGCGAAAGTTGTGCACATTGCTTTAAATCAGTGGGTTTATATTTGAAACATCATACCACAGCTATAAGCGGTTAAATAAAAACGAATATTATTTGATCTTCATTAACGGCTTTTTCCGAAGCCAGTTTCAAGGATTCTACTCTCTGCTTTCTCTCAGTAAACACATCGGCGGCTGTTCGAAACATGCTTTTTACATGCGTCTTTTTTTGTAGTGAGGAGTTAGAGGAGCGGTAATGACCTCGCTATTATTTGGTTGTGGAAAAAGCACCTTAACAGTAGTTGAAACTTCAAATTATATAAGTAAATTCAAAAGAGACATCAATAATTATTCTTTCAAGAATCTTCTGCTGGCGATGTGCAAGCTTCCAGATCTCCTCGAAAAAGCATACATTGGGCTGAAAATCAAAAAACTTCTGACATGGTTCTTCAACTTGATTAAATGTTTGGAATCTGAATCGGCGTCCACGCAGAAAATTCCATTGGGCAGAAAAGATCATAATCGGGCGACGAAGCATCTGGACTGCAAGCTGCGTGCGGCAACACCTCGACTCCTTCCAATTTTTTAAACATTTCCTTAGCCTTGTTTGCAGTGTGTGGCTTAGCATTGTCTTGTATGCATGAAAAAACGCACAGCTCCAAGACCCGATAACATCACTGCCGACTTTTTGAGAGCTCGACGTCATTATTTGCATGTATTTCTCGCAGCACATATGACATCTTATCTTTAAAAGGAAAAACCCAAGATCAGTGGAGGACATCGCGCACAGTCATTCTTCATGAACAGAGTGATCGAAGGGATCTTCATAATTATCGAGCGATTTGCTTGTTGAGTGAACTTTACAAACTCTTCACAAAGGACAACCTTTTGCGTATACCGACGATCCTGTATGAAGCACAGCCCGCCGAATAAGAAGAATTCCATAAGGGATTCTGTTGCATGGGCCACACCCAAACCGTATCACAGGTCATCGAAGTCTGTCGGGGAATACCATATGCCCCTTGTTCTAACCTTTATCAATCATGAGAAAACGTTTGACAGTGGTGAGATGAATGCAATCCTATCAGGGCTCGTCGATCAAGGTGTAGACCCGTGCTATAAGAGCTTATTGGCAGAATGCTATCGAAACTGCAGCACGAAAATACGGCTTTTCCATCGACCCATCACCATATCCATCGGAAAAGAGGTATACAAGGCGACACTATTTCGCCAAAGCTGTTTAGCGCCGCACTGCAGTGGATGATAAAGTCGCTTGATTGGGACGACAAAGGCATACGGATAGATGGCAAATTCCTATCAGATCATCATTTTGTGGACAACATCGCCATTTTTTCGAAAAGCACCAGTAAAGTAGAGACGATGCTCAAGGAACTCAACAAAGAGGCAAAAGGTTGGGGTACGCTTGAACAAGACGAAGACACAGCTCATGAAAAAACCCATGGTGCGAAGGAGAGCAAATCGGACTGGGTGTTTTCCCGATCACGGAGACCATCTCGTACGTGTACCATGGACGTTTAATGAACATACGAACAACATGAAAGAGGAGCTAGACACAAGAAGGAGAGTAGCATGGCCGCACTCGGGTCTCTCAAAAAAACCGCCGGCCAGATAGTGGGCCTCAAACTCCCGCTCACGTTTTTGATTTAACAGTCCCTCCAGCGCTCTGTTATGTGGCAGAAACGTGCGCTGATACTTCGATCACGTCAAAACTGCTGGAAACAACTCAGGGAGCGCGCGGACGATGTCTTGTGAGATTTAGTCGGCCCTCACATCATTCAGCCTGCTTGCGGAGCTCAGATATTCGGAACTTGTCACATTATCGTGATCCAGAAGAATACACTTTGACAGCGAAACGTTGATGGGCCGATTGTCTACTAAGAAGATCAGACCACAGGTGGACAAAACGAACTGTTGAGTAGACTCCGTGTGGTCACACCCGATCCCGAGGATATGCGCTCACACGCTGTTTGTAAGAAGATTTAATCAGCTGTACTCACTCACACCTGCCGATATTTTCCAGATCACAATAGGAAACGCGTGGTAACCACCATACTCAGATTATGCTCCCACCACGGATGACAACAGTAAGGAGAGGGACGAAGCGTCTCGGTATCAAAGTATCCAAGTAATTCAATAGCATCCAGGCTCAAGATGTCCCCATATATGTACTCCAACTATTGATATAATACATATCATTATTCAATATTTTATCGGTCATCATATTACTTTCACTAATTCGGTACTGTTCTATTATGGCGGCGTTATTTGAAGCCATCGGTAAAAGCGTATTCTTTATGATCGACTGTTTTTAAAACCTCGTGATAAACATTCAAAATTAAATCCAAAAAAAATTATGTTTTTAGCCTAAACGAGGTTGGTACGCCAGGGCCATACACCGGTGTTTCGGAGGTTTTGGCCTCCTCTTCGATGACCCCCGTCCCACATGAAGCCCTGCATTGAAGCAAGGAGGGAGTCGTATGTGGTGATGGCACAGTGTACAATGACACTGGTCCATCACCACTGTTCAGTCGGTGGATTTCGGCTGGTAGACCAAAATAATCCATATGGTCGACTGTTTTTAAAACCTCGTGATAAACATTTAAACTTCTTCCATCCATCCGAAATCCATCGACTGAACAGTGGTGATGGAACAGTGTCATTGTACACTATGCCATCACCACATACGCCTCCCTCCTTGCTTCAATGCAGGGCTTAATGTGGGGCGGGGGTCATCGCCGAGGAGGCCGAAACCTCCGAAACACCGGTGTACGACCCTGGCGTAGCAACCTCGTTTAGGCCGAAAACATTATTTTTTTGGATTTCTGCGTATTCTTTGTTGTTATCTGACGAATTAAGATTTATCTGATAGCTTAAATCATGCGAATTCTAAAGGCATATTTTATTCCTCATATTGCCTGTTTTCAAGGCCGTATCAGCCAAAATGAGATTTTATTCCACATTTGAAGATTTCTCGTTTAGTAAAAGTTTTTTATAGCAACCTTTCAGCCATTAAATAGAGTAATTCGTTCTGATTGAAAATGTGTTTGCTCCTTAGAGGAAACTTATTATAGGTCTGCAAATCGCAAAAGATGAGTGCGTTTCACACATTTGAAATATCACTGTTTTCCGCACCCTTTCAAAAGCAAGGGTATTTTTAAATTCTTCCAAACTGCTTTATAGCTTACTCAATAGCTGAAATCTAGACTATTCTAGCGATATATATGTGTTCTGAAGAAAACCTTTCACTTCACTGTAACAGCCAAAATAAAAGTGTGTTTCACACTCGAGGCGTTTCAACGCTTCTTTCGTCGGGGAGAGCATTTCCGTTAGACTTTTAGGAGCCATTCAATAAATTGAGTTTTGCTGATTCCAGTGATGCGGTTGGTTTTTTGAAAGGACTTTTCAGTGAGCTCTAATAGGTTAGGACGCGCAATGCAGCGACGGCGCGTGGCCGCCGCGCATTGAACAGTGATCTCTATTTTATTGTGAGTTTGCCAATCTTTGAAACGCGATGAATTATTTTCAACAAGTTTTTTTTTTTGAAAAAGCACATGGACATGTAGAAAAAATTGTGGAGAGTCGGCGAGATCTATAATTTTCATAAAAATTCCACATGTGATTCATGCAGCGGATTGGCACTTCAGCTGTACACACACCCTAACCGACTAGAAGTGCTCATTCAGTATAAGCAGAATGTCCTTTCGGTTGCTGCAGCGCTCAAAGGAGTCCTTTCTATAGGCCAGAATTACCATTCTAATCAAAGAAATCTTCTTTTTTTAACGATCAAAAGTTTCAGTACAACAAAACTTTTATCCAGTGAGAAATCTTCGAGTGAGAAACAAAATCTGGTTTTGACTGGTACGGCGCCAAAAATAACCTATTTGAGAAATTAAACATGCCAATGAAATTCACTTGATCGGAGCTATCGATAAACTACAAAAACGTTTTGCAGAAGCAAAAAATGCATTTTTATGTGCATTCGGGAAGAAATACAAAAGGATTATTCTTTGGGGCTTAAAAAGTAATCATTTAGCTGTTCAGTCGTGTGTGTGGACACTACTGTGTCTATGCCACACTGAATGCATTGAGGAAAGTACTAAATGCAGGTATTTCACATTTTAACGATCAGTGTTGTCTACTTCATTAATTTAAATGAAAGGGTGCGGAAAGTTCTGACAAACTTCTCAGATATTTGTAGACGACAAACGTAACAAATGTTGTATAACTCTTTCGCATGTAAATCACTAACTTGTACGTCTCAATCAGACTTTCTCATATATTCTGCTCTGATAAGTTCTATGTTAATACCTCGAAAGGAGGGTGAACTTTCAATGCAATCTAGCTACAGTTTTTAAATGCATAAACACTCCCGTGACTGTCATAAAGCGAATGACCCTTCTTTGTACTTATGCGTCATCACGGTAGAGCAGAGAATATGGGTAGTAGGTGAAATAATGGGATAGGGTACCCAGCAAGTGAATATGAACCATAGAATATGAATAGCTGTGCGAAATAAATATAGTAAATATTTGCTTTAGTCAAGCAGAATTTGAAGACCTACGTTGAAGTGCTGTTGAGGAAATTGCTCACTGGCAGATATGGTAACGTCTTTGAGCGTAGGATGGTCCAGAGAAAGACTGTACAGTTTTTTGCTTCTGACGTCGGAAGTTCAATTTATTTGACTACTGGATATCTGTTACTTCCACGCTCCTTACTCTGGTGCTATCTTGGGTTTGCCGATCGAGTAGCAGTGCCGACTGCTCCGTTTCTGGATCTTATCATAATTTCTGTAGCTGGCTGTCGTCTATGAAACTGTCTTCGAATGAGACGATACGATAGCACTATGATGACCGCTTCGCGTATAAGCCTTGAGAATTCCTAACGAGCGCTTTGATCCCTTCCATATTCCAAAGATGGCGCGGTTGTATCGGATCGTTAACTAGAACTATATAATCTTTTTTACGGGTATATTTAGGACATGTGTTTTTTGATTATGCACATTGGTGTCTTTGGCGGAGCTATTTTAGGCTGTGAGACTTATAATTTCCCCAAAATTTTTTCCGTGAGTTCATAGGATAGTTTTTGTCGGTTCAATGAAGAGTAAGAGAAGTTTAAAGTTTTTCATAAGCCTGATGTTCTAGTGCATTTCTTGCAGTTCTCTGTCCATGCTCTATGCATATTGAAAACTTGAAGGTTGATGTGCATTTATGATTGGGCACAGTTATAGAACAGCTAATAAGAGTATAGTACTGAGGAGCTAGGAAGCGCGTGAGATTGGTATTTTCCAAGGAAAGGACGTTTTCTGTGATCTTTCTTCATTTTGTGTTGGAGAAAAGATATAGGTGCTTGCCTAAAAAATTTGTTTAGAATTCTGTGCTATGAGTTGCGCTTTGTTGCTTGACAATAGCTTAATTATGCTGCAGATGTATGAGGGATTTTTGACATGTTTGATGAGTGTATTTTCTAGGTTCTGTACAGTTGTTAGTGCTATGTTTGGTTGTTTGCTCATGAGTGCCGTACAAAAAGCAAATGTACTAAAATTCTCCTCCTTCTTCGACATAGTGGGCGAGAGCAATGCTAACTCGAACACTTAGCAAGCAATAGTGACCCCACTTGTTGTTCATTTCGTTATCGTCCTCCTGTATATAGCACTCCTCTTCTTCCTTTCGTTATATTTGTTACAATACACTATCGTTTTGCATTCGACTGTTTGTAACGAGTTTCCGCTTTTTTCCCTATGTAACTATCCAAGATACGTAAGAAGAGAAGTAGGCCGTATGGGAGGCCATTATGGAGCCTATCCTTTCTTACTAGACCATAGTTTATCACATGCGATTAGAATGTATCGTTGGACCGAAAACTTATTTTCACTGTTAGACACGTTCATGTGCTTTTCATGCTTCCAGCGAAGTAATAGTATCGTTGCGCGGCGGATATGAAGCATAAGTTTATTTTGATTTACATAGCGTTCTAAAAGGGTGTCTTCGAAAAAGCCCACTTGCCACAGATTTTAGATTTTGAATGATTATTGACACTTCTTATACTCTATGAAAAGTTTTTGTTCAGCAAAAAAGGTAGTTTCTTGATTTTTTGCCGTTTAAAGGAAGATGACTAAAGTTTCTTCATCAACAGCACACTGTCCCTGCTTCAAAGTGATGCTATAGGAGATCGTATTCCTCCTATAAATTTGTGTCTCTTATTATTTTCATCCTAACAGTCCATAGCCATTTAATTCCTTTATAGCAAAATTTTATAGCCAAAGGTGTAACAAATTACAAATTAACAACGGAGACAAATTTTATCAGTGATTTTTTCTTCGTAATTGCATCATGACACATTTCGCTCTGCGAGTTTTTTCGTTTGATTAAAGCGCTATATATTTGTTAACGTGTTCTAGTCCATTTTCCATAGGATCTGGAAAAAGGCGCGGTGAACTGGTTTCATGAGAAAATCGTTTTGTTTCTCCGATCCTAAAAATTTGAATTTTGATTCTCAAAATGCTCTGGACAAGGAGAAAAGTTTGTCTACATCAAAGGGTTCTCATTAGACAAGCGGTAGCTCCACATGAAGATCACAGCTTGCATTTTTTTGCCAGCCATTTGTCACGGCGCTCGTGCGAAACATCTTCGCTGCAAAGCAGATTTGCACTGATAATTTAGTAGCATTTAACCTATGAATACTTGAGTATTTGAGTTTTGAACACAGATCCTCTCTTGATGCTTTCTGAGCTTCATAGTCTTTTTTTAGGAAAGATTCTAAATCCAAATTTATTGCATTGTACTTATCAATCTAACTCACTATAGTACTACGACTATTCAACACTCATGTGAAATGTCAGTTTATTGCAGTTAAAAGCTACAATGCGGTGTTCAACAAAAAAAAACAATATTAGGCACATTGCAGTTCAGTTGACAGTTGCAAATGCAGAGAAAAAGTGCGATCCAAATGGACCCCATGCTAGCATTCGAATCGCTCTGTTCACTACACTTTGCCACATCGCTTTCGACCAATTCGCCATAATGATGTTTGTGGTCTGAATAATTTTGTTTTTCACGGAATGAGTGCAAAAAACAAAGCAAGTCTAACCGAAAGAGTTCCTGATATTGTTAAGTGATCGCTGGGGACGCTTGCTACTGTCACCGTGGCCGGGTCTGTTGCAATACACTTCGCCCCGTTTGGAGCAGCAGTAGTGGTACAAATTCCAGTCACCGTGTTGTCCGACGATTATGCAGAATTCCTGATTAGCTTCATTATCTGCAAAGAACTATGAGTCTCAATAGTCACATTTCTTCTTCAGTAGAAAACTGAACCTGAAAACAAATTCATACACCGATTTTCTTCTATTCTTCGAAACCCTTCCAACCATTACCTCGTGCATCAAATACTATGTCTATTTTGGGGATGGTATTGAAAACCCGTTAGAAAAAATCTCAATTCAAAGGATTTGAATCCAATGAAATTTATAGTAAGTATTCCTTAGACTCCTGGTCATTAGAATTTGTTTATGTACTTTCGTTTGAAGAAGAATGAACATTTCTACTGTCTAAGCTTGTCATACCTATTCTGCGTGCAAACATTCGAATACTTGTTTATCATTGAAGACCCACGTGTCTCCTCTGGGCTGGTAACCATATGGCATTTCAATGGTTTGTAGCTGGTCTTAACACTAAGTTGACCCAAAATGGTGGCGATTACAGCATCGGGTAATAGTGCATTACGACCTTGACTTTCAAGAACGTCAAAGACCTGAAGGACGATTTTTTCACTTTTTGTTAGAATTAATTTGAAGAGTCTTCATTGGAATTATGTGAAGGCAGGTGAGTTATGTTAGTAGTAAAAGAATGACGAAATGTCACAATAGTGGAGCTAAACACGCTTTCAGAATTCGCGATGGAAACTTGAAATCTAAAAGTTGTCAACTTACTGTTTGCATCACAAGACGTTCTACAGACGCCTTAGCTGCGGCCTCACTGGTTGCAATGCCAGACACTCTCGCAAAAACATTGGGCTCTTCCGTATAAACCATGGCTACGGGCAAAGTGAAGCCGGTGACGGTAAAAGTAACAGTCCTAACTACAATGTAAGTTTGTCGTTCTTGTAGTATAATTACAAGTGGATGTACTATGCTTGATGATTTTGAGGCTTATTTTTTCGTATGAAGTCAAAAATCTCCCATCAAAGTGCTCAGGTTGAAATAATATTTGCGTAGTGGTGAGCATTTGATACATTCATTTTGATTAACGTTCATAAAATGCCATCTAAGGTCAAAGACATACGTTGTACTATAACAATCTCCTACTCGTTACCTTGACCTGCAGGCGTCACTCCACATCCAAACACTGTCCGGATTGTGGCTAACAGAAAAACCATTGTGGGACCCATCGGATATTTTATTATATTTGCAAAAATTTTCATTTTAGTCTCCGAAAAATCTAAACAATCAATACAAACTCATGCCTTTACATTCGCCTGTTTTTATAGACATCGTTCAAGACATTACATGTCTGATAATATATTTTGAGCTTATCATTAGGTGTGTTAAGGCACTTATACAATTTCTCGCCATTGCAGCTTGTCAGAAACACGGTGCCTTTCGGTTTAGCCATTTCGTTCCAGGAAATTACATTGCATATATGCCATAACAGACTCATGACAGGCTCATGATGCAATAGGAACTAAATATTTTTGTAGCATGTTTGATAACAGATTCTGATGGCTACGAGCACAGGGGAATCGGCTATTGAAATGAAGTACATGACAAGTACTGAATTACAATAAGATTTGTGAACAAGAGCAATCGAATAGGGATTCAGCGAGTGCGTCGATTCGTCAGGTACCACGGCTTAAATCTGATTACGCCTCAGTGGTGATGCTGCCACATTTTACGTAACTTCCCCAAAAGTAAATAGTTCGCAGCGACCCAGCGCTGACGTTTGAAACGTTTTTCACAATAGTTTCAAAATTTCGAAGTCGCATTCCATCACATATCTTTTATCAACCTTCTAATTTTGCACTCTTGTTGAACCGATCTTATGACGGAGAGGTCGATTGATAGCTATATAGGAACTACGGTGTTTCTTTGTATAACACGCGAACAGGCGAGAAATGATGATTCAGTATCTCACCAATGCAACGAGAAAGTGGGGAGCCGCATCAGGATTATCCATTGTATAGCAACCGTACTGAAGTTTCAGGTTCTGTTGTGAGGCACACGATTGCAACATGATGGAATTGCTGACCTATCAAGAAGAAAAAGCAAAGTGGATGTTTTAAAAGCGCTACTAACGTGACACTGAGCTGAACACTTCTTTATTTACATTCTCAGACGTTCTAAGTTTCACATGAAGGTGGGAAGTTTATGTAGCACCGTTAGTTTGAGCAAGTTTTCCATGATGTACAGACAAAAGAAAGTTTGCAATTGTGTTTGTTGTATAGTTCGTATAATAAAGCTTCATTGCATTTGCGTAAAGGTTGCAAACTCTTCTGCGGTTTTTCACTTTCTTGTAAATGTTTTAGGAAGATCTTAAGAAAGGCTTTCTTTGAAAATATCGGTTGCACAGAATTATTGACAAGTGCTGTGGTCAATCGTTTTGAACTTATCCAATTCTATACCCTAAACAGAGCTTCAAAGCACTATCGATAAATTCTGCAATGAAAGAAATGCACAGAGCTTCTCAGTACGATTCCAATCACCTGCCAATGAATAATAGCAAAACTCGTTCTTCACTTCATGAATTGATGTGCATTATGCGATAGCTTGAACAGCTACTATATGAGAACCCTTTACTGATGAAGCACCTCAAACGAATCGAGAATGGAACATTTCCTTTATTGCGTAAGTCTCTGCCCATTTGTACGCAAACTAATGGATAACCCAAGAATTCACTTATATAGAATAAATTGACTAAATTTTTCCTACTAGGAAAAGGCGTATTTTACTTTCTCCTCTCAAATGGCCATTCGAAAACACCGTTACTGCTGCATAATCAAAAGCCTTTTATGGTTTTTTTGAAGGGTCACGGAAGCTGAACAAATAGTTCAGTTTTTCAGCCGTTGAGTGTCGTTTATTTGATTTGCTGAGCAACGAACAGTTTCGCTACAGTAATCTTCTTGTGCTCTCATTACGATACTGAACTACATTACAGAATTCCGATCAATGCTTTTGCAAACCGCTTCCTCGAGGATCACGTGAACGAAGCTGTCTCACTACACTAACTCATGTGGATTACTGTATAATATTCAGTTGACAGTCTTTATCGCACAAAACATCGTTGTAATACTTTCAGGAATTTATGTTTTAGTAAGAGCTACGTTTTCTTCCTACATGCGAACGTTAATAATGATTGAAACTATGTGATTCACATGAATTAACCACTCCTTCTGATAGCACACTCTGTAAAATTGATAAATCAAATTGTGGCAATTGATGTTCTCCAATTCTTCAGAAAATAAATGTTTATTCAGTTATAGAGGTGAATGACTTCTTACTCTGTTTATCTGGTAAAAGGAAAAGAACCTACTGTGCATAAATTTACCGATGAACCAGGAGTCATGAATATAGAAATTTTCTGAGAACGATAGCCTAAGCAAACACCGTTGCTGCTTTCGTAAATGTTGGCTAATGCTAATAGTACCACTATAGGATGGACTGCTGTAGGAAGAGCAAATATTCCCGTCTAAAATGGCCTGAGACCGTCCTACAACCTCTCTCAAGTCGCTTCACATATGCTAGTGTCGTGCATGAGAGGGCAGAGCTGAGGCGCTGCTAACTGTGCCTCACTCTCCTCGATTGGTCTCGATTCGATGTACTGAGGAGAAAAACAACTATTGACCCTCAAATCGGAACGTCGTAACTTTGAACAAAACGAAACTACCTTAAAATTTGCCATGATAAAAAATCATAACAAACTTGTGTAGCTTATGAATAAAAAAAAAAGTGTTGATTCTATTATACCTTTCCTTCGAGTGCTTTATTAAGACAACGCTCAAATTTCAATTGATCCTTTCATTATTATTTGAGCCAACATGTCATGTGGTCTGGTAAGGGCTCTTGTACAGTCCGAGACACGTGTTTCGTCCTTACAGACTCATCAGCCGGGCAGAACCCGTCGTCTGCCAGCTAAAAATACCAGCCAGCTAGCAATCGAGTGCGAAAAACACTCAGTGTTAGGTGAAAATTTTCGCCTGACATAAAGTGTAAAACGTACGTCATCGACAACTCTCTATAAGGAGTGTAACGCTCCCGAGAGAACTGACTATAAAAAGATCGACAGACGACGGGTTCTGCCCGGCTGATGAGTCTGTAAGGACGAAACACGTGTCTCGGGCTCGTGTCTCGGGCTGTACAGGAGCCCTTACCAGACCACATGACATGTTGGCTGAAATAATAATGAAAGTGTTGATTATTCATACTGAGGTTTAGTAAAAGACGAATATGAGCGATGTTTGCTATCAAACACAGAAAATGCTGTGAAGAAATTATGGTGCGCGTAGTACGGTAAGTATGGCCCTTCAATACTATTTTTAAGTCTCTTACGCCTTTTCAGAGCCTTTTTTCTTTGCTGTGTGTATCAAATAATATAGTGACGAACTCAAGAAACTAGTTCTCCAAGTCATTAGTGGAAACTGATGAGAATTTTTGGATCCATTATGACTCTGTGAATGTGCTGTGCTTGTTGTGGCCACGGTCTCGTCTGCTTAAATGCTCTAGATGGTGTTTGCTTACTTTAAAATAACTTTTCATTGGTACTCCAATAACTTCAGTATTGGAACGTATGAGTGTAAATTGCATTATATTTCAGAGCGTGCTATTCTCTCTATCCTTTATCACGGATTGCACTTAAGAAATTAACTTCTAAAGAACCTTTCGGTCTTCAGGATGGAGTTCTACGTCATGGTAAGCTACGATTCTCTCAAATCAAATATGATGACGATAATTCCTCTATCTGGAAAGCAAAGTGATATGTTTTTAGCTCATAGCAAATTGAAAGAATAGCTAATACTGTTTAGTCATCGATTGAGTTTATAATGAGCGGTTTATATAGCTGAATAAGCATCCCGTCCCTTTCAACTGAATTATTGAGCGACGAACAGTTTCATCACAACATTCTACTTCCGCGTATGCGATACTCTGATTAGTCAGAGAATTTTTGCTGATGGAGAGAATTAACCACTTTGTCGCCTTATGATCAAAGTAATTAAAGATTTCCAAACAGTTCCTATTCCGGTAGCAGGAACAACATCACGCCCATCCTACTAATAAAAGTAGATATGCCTCTTGACTGAATGCACAATTTTTAAAACCACTATCATTTTACTTTGAAGTGTCTATTTAGTATTCCTGAGATTCTAAAATTAACACGAGAATTTCATAAGCATATGTTTGGCCAGCAGATTAGCACCTTCAATATCTTCAGCGCCATCGAGGTGCCCACAATCATTCTTCGTTGTTGCATAGGTGTCCATAGACGAGTCGTATCAATACAGAAGTAAAGCACTTCTCGAACGAGCTGTCCTCACTAACCAGTGCACATTTGTACAGGAGGGTTCTAAGACAAACTTTTTGCATTGATTGTTTGCATAGTAACAATTTGTATCTAGATAAAACTGACTGAGTGCATCAGAGTGTAGTAGAATCTCACTTTTTTAACCGATTATCTTGCGTCTGCCGATCGATTAGTATTCGTTCCAAAAAAACTTTAATGCCATCAATAATTCACATTTGTAAATCTCCAAGACTCGTCCTGCTTAGCAGACGAAGTTGGCTATAGTCTTAGCAATAACGCTTTGATGATCAACTCCTCTGTCACTTTGTCTCTTCAAAGCTTTGAATATATGTTGTAATAGAACACTCGCATGACTCGATAAAATACCGTGCCTTTTTGTACCACTTAGGCTCGGTCACAACAGCAAACGGAGAAAAGTCGTCGTGTTTTGCTCAAAGCGACACATTCGCCATTCCGAGCCGTTATGCTTCTGCGCCCTATGTGTACTTAGGTGTGCTTTATCGAACATTGATATACCATCTGGATGCTCTTCTGTGCAGGAGGGACAAAATAGTCTGCACGCCTCACTAATCTATTCTTTCCTGCGTACCTTACATCATATTATATATATATATACATATATATATATATATATATATATATATATATATTGTGCATAAGCTCATACCATTTCTTCCTCTTTCGTTAGGGCAAATTATACAGCTTTCTAAGTTGCAAAAAATCATAGCACACTTTCAAGTTCTGTCTCGAGGCTTGAAATAGTTCGCATGGGGAATTGTGCTGAATGACGGCAATCCATTCTTCAAGTGTTCCACTGTGTCCGCATCGAGCGCATGTGACGACGCCGAAAATCCACAATTTCAGGGGAAATGATTGCCATGAACACTCAACGAAAATCGTCTCAGTTTTGAAGAAGGCGTTTCCACTAAGAAGTTCAAATTCAAATCTGCAAAACCTATGTAAACTTTTGAATAAAGCAAGACATTGACAATCCATGCCAAGGTACTAAAATTCGGATGGAGGAAGTACTGTTTTGAGAAAAAAGCTTATGTCACGTCATGTGTCACATAAGCAGTAGGAGCAGGCTTCGAAGGATTCATGGTATTTAATTTGTATTTATGCTTCTTTAGAAAAAATCACATTCCTGATCTTGACCCTTCATTTCTTTCACTCTTTAATTTAGTCAACATTTCTCAATGCAATAATAATCAACACATACAGCCTGTCTCATTCACAACAAATATCCTAAAAAATCTTTGAAGAACTCATATGCACTTATGCTATAAACGTCCTAGCTAAACTACCCAATCCCTAGCAAGAAATACATTTTTACCGAAGGCCTCAAGTGCCACCATAATAGAACAGTGCCACTTGTTCCAGTGCTACTGCATTCCTGTTACTTACATTATTTTCGTTTTCATTATATTAATAAGTATGTTTGTGTTATTCAATGTTATTGTCACACAGTTTATGCCCTCGCCCTCAAGATCTTT
The DNA here is from genome assembly GCA_019055375.1 of Parelaphostrongylus tenuis. Taxonomy (NCBI): domain Eukaryota; kingdom Metazoa; phylum Nematoda; class Chromadorea; order Rhabditida; family Metastrongylidae; genus Parelaphostrongylus; species Parelaphostrongylus tenuis. Next base: position 229,287 of record JAHQIW010003484.1, read on the forward strand.
CATCCTCTAGTCACATTACAGATTGAGGAAAAGATTGATATCAGCGTTTTTAAAGATTAAGCAGAGAGTGTTCTTCAGATATCTTGTTCTTCACAAACTTCCCAACTGTTCTGAAAAATAATTCCAAAAAAAGAATGATTTAAGCTCAAAAAGGGGTTGGTAAGCCCAGGGTCATACACCGGTGTTTCGGAGGTTCGTCCTCCTCATCAGTGACCCCCGCCCCACATTCAGCCCTGCATTGAAGCAAGGAGGGTGGCGTATGTGGTGATGGCACAGTGTACTATGACACTGTACCATCACCACCTCTCAGTCGATAGATTTTTGCTGTTAGATCAAAACTATATCAAAAGATCGACTGTTTTTGAAACCCCCAAAAAACATTCAATATAATTCCAAAAAAAGAATGATTTAAGCTCAAAAAAGGGGTTGGTAAGCCCAGGGTCATACACCGGTGTTTCGGAGGTTCGTCCTCCTCATCAGTGACCCCCGCCCCACATTCAGCCCTGCATTGAAGCAAGGAGGGTGGCGTATGTGGTGATGGCACAGTGTACTATGACACTGTACCATCACCACCTCTCAGTCGATAGATTTTTGCTGTTAGATCAAAACTATATCAAAAGATCGACTGTTTTTGAAAACCCCCAAAAAAACATTCAATATAATTCCAAAAAAAGAATGATTTAAGCTCAAAAAAGGGTTGGTAAGCCCAGGGTCATACACCGGTGTTTCGGAGGTTCGTCCTCCTCATCAGTGACCCCCGCCCCACATTCAGCCCTGCATTGAAGCAAGGAGGGTGGCGTATGTGGTGATGGCACAGTGTACTATGACACTGTACCATCACCACCTCTCAGTCGATAGATTTTTGCTGTTAGATCAAAACTATATCAAAAGATCGACTGTTTTTGAAACCCCCAAAAAAACATTCAATATAATTCCAAAAAAAAGAATGATTTAAGCTCAAAAAAGGGGTTGGTAAGCCCAGGGTCATACACCGGTGTTCGGAGGTTCGTCCTCCTCATCAGTGACCCCGCCCCACATTCAGCCCTGCATTGAAGCAAGGAGGGTGGCGTATGTGGTGATGGCACAGTGTACTATGACACTGTACCATCACCACCTCTCAGTCGATAGATTTTTGCTGTTAGATCAAAACTATATCAAAAGATCGACTGTTTTGAAACCCCCAAAAAAACATTCAATATAATTCCAAAAAAAGAATGATTATATTGATATGTTCTGATATGTTCTGAAAAAGTTCTTAAACCGCACCTCTTCACATTGTCGACTCACATATATTTTTTTGCACTACTCTAACCAATCGATACTCACATGGTAGGCCATTTTATTGCTGCTCCATCCATTGCTAATATATAAATATCGGACTTTTATAAATGTCTAACTCAAAACATATCATAGCCCAACTTCAGTTTCCACCAATAGTCGCTCTTGCCGAAAGAAAGGGCGATCCAAACGGCCCTGATGCCAACACTCGAACAGCTCTATCCACTACACTTTGCCTTATCGCTCTGGAAATTGCCATAATGATATTTGTGGTCTATAAGAAATGTTTTGAAAAACAAAGTTCTACAAAAAACAACATTCTAACCGAGAATGTATTCCTGAAATCGTCAAACTGTGTGCCAGAATAGCTGTTATCATCATGTTGGGAGCCATATGTATATTACACTTTTCATTTTGTCTCATCACTACACTGCAAATACCCGTCACCGTGTTGCCATCGATAATGCAACAGGTCTCATCCATGTTTACGGCATAGTCTGCAAAATTTTTTTCTCACGTCTCGACACTTCTTGCATTACAAAAGAGAATAAAGGCACTTCAAAGTACTGTTTTTCTGTTATTTTTGAATCCTTCAAATTATCACCTACCATGTTTGATATTTTATCTGAATATATGTTAGACGGCAACCGATTTTCAAACCGATCTTATTAGCGGGACAAGTAATTTTCATGGAAGTGTTATCAATCATTTTAAAGCTTAAATCTTTGACTACAACTCTGCATCGCCGATTTCCAAAACACCTTTTTTTAACGCTGTATGATCCAAAATAAAATTATGTTTTAAACTCGTTCTCTCATTTTTATCTCATGTATTAATCGCTGGAAGCACGAAATGCAAGTCAGCATGTAGAGAATTTCCGTAGTATCAGGACCATTCGTCTTTACTCAAAGTTTCTGCCGTTGCGATGAAAAAATCTGCAATGATTAAACAATAGTCGCCGTCGTTTTAACACCATCACTATATAGTTACGCGGTAGATCAGGCGATTTACCTTGCCAACAAATCGTAGCTGTAGTTCCCTTTATTGAGCTCATTAGATTATCTTACCAACAAGTCGTTGCTGTGGTTTTCCTTCACGTTTTACTCAGCTATGATCCTTTTTACTTTGCCGCAGGCTGAAAAAAAAAACAACTTGACGGAATTTGTGGCGTTAGATGATCTCAGATAGATAGATAGAATTTTTAGGGTAATAGGTTGGAGAGAAAGGTATGAGAAACTGCTTGTAACTTTTTTGGGTGCCGGTTATTTTTTGTGTTTTTGGGCTCATTTGGATGCCCGACTTCTCTCGCGTTAATTGGTTCATAATTCATCTACTTATAGAACAAGTGAGCAAATTAGGTTGTTGATGATGCACGAATAGCTATTAAATTCAAATGCAACGGTGGCAAGTGAACCCATCAGTATGGCTTGTGGCGAAAACACAGTTGACAAAAGCACAGCGTGGACAAGTGGCAAGAAGTGCTTGAGGTTGAAGGGGAGTACTTTGACTAATAGTTCTGTCCTTGCTCGGGTGTAATAGGTACATAAGTAAATGTTTTATAAGCATTTCCTTAGAACACTTCCCAACCTATTGTCAATGGAATCTTTGTTTATGATTAGGTGATGATGTTATGAGATCAATATTTGAATCAATTAGGATCTTCTGGTCTCCTGAATGAGTCAAGGTGATCATATCAATCGTAATGCTGATTCTTGATTTATCCCTATTCATAGCACAATAACAAATATTTCAACGTTGTGCCTATTTTCGGAAATTTCGTTTGCAGGCAAATGAGGTGAAATTTTACATTTTCGACGACTTAGTTAACCTGCCAACTCACGGAGTTGAGAGGTGGGGCAGGGGCAGGGAGATCGATCGCGTTTGAAATATTGATATACGATCGGGAATTTTTTCGCCGCATCGATAGAACTTCAGATAAAAACGCAGATTCTGATACTACGGAAATTCCTCTGCATGCTGATATGCTGTTTGTGCTTCTAGCGAGTTACGTGAATGATATAAATGAAGGAAAAGGAGAGTATGAAACAAAATTTTATTTTGGATGCTACATCGTTATGAAAGACGTTGTGAAACTTATGACGTAGAGTCGTAGCTAGAGATTTAAACTTCCGAATGCTTACTATCACTCCTATGAAAAATGAGATAGCTTTGAATTTGTCGCCGGCTAATATACAAGTACCCTTCGTCTTTATAGAAAGAAGAATAAACTGGTCAAAAATGGCATTGATTTGAAATTTTAAGGTCACTGCAACAATAGTTTTTCTGCACACTTTGAAAATTTTCTAATACCTCATTCAAGAACAGTCCATTTTATCTGTAATAGTAAGCGCTTCTTTGAGAATAGTGAACATTTTGAGTTTTGATGCCTGTTGCACTTTTGCCTGAGCACTTTTGAATGGTTGCTCAATACTAAAGGCTCACGCATCTCTTCTGGGCCAGTAACCAGTAGGCAATTCGATGGTGTGTAGCTAATCTCAACAGTAAGTTGAGTTAAAATGGCTGAGATTACGGCATCGGGTAGGAGAGCGCTAGGAGCTTGGCGTTCGAGAACATTAAAGACCTGAAGAACAAATTTTTGTGCTTGCTGAGACAGTTTATCCAAAATTGTCTCCATTCGAAGTATAAACACTGAGAAGTAAAGAAAAATCAAAGAATAAAAATATTTGCTATGTAAGAATACGTGAAGCTGCTCAAGCATGAAAACATATAGGCCTAAATGTTAAAAATTCCCACATGCCGCCTTAGACATTCAAGTGTTTTGAAAAAAAGTTACAACCTAAGATTTGAAAACTCACTGTTTGCATTACAAGACGTTAACCATAACCTTTTTAACCATAGCTATGGAATGCGAGAAAGGTAAGAAACGATACCTAGATACTGCAGTGGATTTGTTCATAAAGGGACATTTGCTTCTAGTAGAACTAGCAGCTAATGGGATTTCGCATTTTACCGTTGTCTCAGCACACCAGGTTTCACCTACGGCTAAGGTACACATTTCTGCTCTTCCCACAGTCGATTCAACTACCTTGACAGGGTGTTGGATTGGGTGTTGTGCAGGGATCACAAAATGTCACAGTTCTACATTCGCAACAAGATGCAGTGCCAATCTATATTCCAGGAAATCTATATTCTATATCGCTATCGCAAATTGTGCAAAATATAGACATTGTGAAGCTGCTGATGATCACTGTAGATGTCTTACTGGGAAAGAAGTGTGCGTATTGTTGTGAGATATTGTAATGAAGTAGAGGAAAAAAGGGTCAATCACGTGTAAGCTATGATAAAACCGCAAATTTGTTATGCGAAGTATGTCTAAATATCACAAAAATTCATCTTTCATAGTTGGAACGAAGAATTTCTAAGGCATCTAAACGTTCTTCTTACTGAAACTATGTTTATAGGAGTTACTTAAATTCAAAAAATTCCAAATTTTCGTATTAATGAGATTTTCACAGAGTAAAGTTCTACTAAATAGGTATCGATAAATCCGTTGTAAACTGCAAGGATGAGATGATTGCCACAAGCGCAGAATATTGTTATTTTTTCGCTGGTAATAAAGCTCTAAAGGAAAAAGCTCTGGGAGTTGATCAATCCTTGAGGGAGGCGCCATGCATTCGCCTTCAATTTTTAATTTCGTTTTAGGTGATTGGATGCATATCTGACCTTTACAATGATTCGCGATAGCCTCTAGCTGAACCAAGTCAGTGCTGCTCTGGTACCAATTTACGGTGCCGGATGGATGGATGGCTTGGTGAGCCATGAGCGCGAGATTGAACCATTGATCTCGTGTGCGACGCAGAGCAACTCTGACCACTACGCCACATGGTGGAAGGACAAGCAGAAAATGTCATCTCCAAAAGCGACCTTGGTTGTGAAATTTCGGCTTTTCGAACTATCGATTGAATGCTAATAATCTGGTGGAATAGGTCTTTTTTATGAATAATCAAAGGCTCACGAGCGCAATTTTTGAAAAGCGGTTGCACGCGGCAGAAATTATCCCGAAAATCAAGGATAGTTGAGCGTTATTTCTTCTGGAAACACATTTACAATAGTTCTTTCAACGATAATTTAAGTCTTTTTGGCAAAAAAGCTTGCAAGAATAGAAATCTAATTATATAAGCCCAAAGGATCCTCCATAAATTAGAAAAATTGGATTGTGATCGTAAAAGGTCATCGCTTATTTATTACAAAAAACTAAAGAATTGTTTCCATACAACAAGCTTAGTACTAAAATCAAAATTTTCAAGCTATCGATTGACTGCAAAAACATCAGGAGCATAGGAAGAAATGTTCAATAACAGCTGGGCTTACCATCATATACCCATATGGTCCTTTTCGCAAGCATCTAGTTTTTTCCTTTGAAAAAAGAAGCTATTTCGGGCAGCATTAACGCTAATCTTGCTTAAATCATTCATGCAGGAGCCTCATCAATGTCATTTCATTCATGTTTCTCTGAGAACTTAGTTAACCCTAATTAATATTGGAGCATGCACCACTCCTGGTAACAATCCGAACGGTGGCCCATCTGGTAATAGGATCTGAAAATTCATTAATCGCTTCTATTCATAAAAAAGCAACGGTGCTCATTTATTACTGACCGAAGTTCGCTTACTAATTACAAATTTTATTGAAAGCGGGAGGAGAATGTGACGGCGAAAATTCTCATCGCTCAGCGATTCAGTGAAAACGACACAAAACTGCTCATTTACTTACGTATATTCATTTCACATAAAAAAAGCGATGCTTCAGCAGCGTTAAGTGTAATTTCAATATATCACTCGCAAGCAGAATAATCACAATATCTTGCGATCGGACTCGAGGAATTTTGCCGGCATACTCGAACTGAAAGATATCTTTATATTCTTAAGCAGTATTGCAAACTACTCACACGGCGATGTCAACGCTTTCGGTAACGAAATGCAGCTCCTTACCCTTGGATAGCACACATAAGTCATCGTCATCTGAATATCAATTGTGTAAACGTTTGAGTTCTAATGAACGGTCATTACTGTAAGCGAACAACACTACCATTAGCGCTCAAGCAACTGAAGTGACCAAGGAGGTCTGCTGATGTCTTGGTTATTGCAAATAACGAACATCGAACCAGTCTAACTCAAAATCTTTATAGTTATTTATTTTTTGCAGTGTTGTGGTAGCCAAATTAGCATTTGAGTTTCAAAAAAAAAAAAAAAAGAATGCCTAAAGCCTAAGCGAGGTTGGCACGCCAGTGACACACACGCGTGTTTCGGAGGTTTCGGCCTCCTCATCAGTGACTCCCGCCCTCATTGAACCCTACATTATAGCAAGGAGGGAGGCGTATGTGGTGATGGCACGTACAATGACACTGGTCCATCACCACTTTGCAGTCAATGGATCACGGCTGGTGAAACAAAACTGATCCATGGCATCGACTGTTTTTGTAACCTCGCTAGACATTCCAAATTACGCCAGTGCAATACACCGGTGTTTCGGAGGTTTCGGCCTCCTCGTTAGTAATACCCGCCCCACATTAAGCTTTGCATTATAGCAAGGAGGGAGGCATATCTGGTGATGGCACAGTGTACAATGACACTAGACCATTACCACTTTTCAGTCAATGGATCTCGGCTGGTAGATTGCTAACAACTACGGAAGATTATATCGTAGGTTAAAGCTTACGAATGGAGTGGTACCCCAATACTTTTCTCCCATTGTGGGCTACGCCAGCACTGAAATAACCTCACGCTTATTGCAGAGCACACCACGCAAAATCAGGCGTCCAAACAATCCGGTTCTTATCATCTTGGTTGAATCACTTTTATGAGAACATTGACTGAATTTTGCCAGCTTAGTACTGCACCGTACTCAAGGTGCCCGAAGAATGGTGCAACATAGGCGTTCTCGCTTAGTAATTTAGCCAAAAGAACGAGGAACTATTACATCATTTGATTGTTATCACGGCAGGTACTGTTCTATTATAGGGGCGCCACTTGAGGCCTTTGGTAAAGACTTTTGATTCTGCAAAACGTTTCTGTAATTTATCGACAGCTCAAGTGTATTCCAATGACATGTTTAATTTGTCAAATAGCTCATTTTTGGGGCTATACCAGTCTAAATAAGATTTTGTTTCTCATTCGAAAATTTCTCACTGGATAAAAGTTTTGTTGTAAAGAGCTTTTTACTGCTACATAGAGAAATCTTTCCATTCAAAATGGTTTATATGGCTTTCGGAAAAGGTTTCTTCGAGCATTGCAATGACAGAAGGAATATTGGGTTTCACACTCAGTGAGCACTTCTAGTCGGCTAGGGTGTGTGTACAGCTGTAATATCAATCCGCTGCATAAATCAGATGTGGATTTTTTGATGAAAATCAGAGATCTCTCCAACGCTCCAAAATTTCTCTACATGTTTATGTGCTTTTTCAGACAAAGAAGATTTGCTGAAAGTAATTTGAAGCGTTTTAAAGATTGACAAACTTGCAATAAAATATATATTACTGTTCAGGAGGCCAGAATACTATGATCGCATCCAAGACTGATTTAACAACATCGTCACCTAGATGGACAATGCACATTATAACTTGGACATTGGCAAGAAATAAACGGAAGGTCGCAACAATCACATAATTTTACCTGCGATCACTTAACGTCACATGAATTCAGCCAAGTAAGACTTCAAAAAATGGCGCAGGGCCCCATCGACGCTCATAATTTCTGATAGAGCCGATGATTATGCAGCGCTTACGATGCTTTCCATTTGCCATCCGCGAAACGTACAAATGAAAACTTTAGTATCTCATGTTGGACCATCTCTGCTTACTAGAGGAGTTCAAATAAAGTAGAGTTATTTATTTTTTGCAAGCAACTTAATCTACTTAAATGGTGTCATCGTAGTACCACTCATTTGTACGAAGAGGTATCTAATTGATGATCAGGAAATCTATAAATGTCTACCAATTAAATCAATTTCGGGCTACCTCGGAAACCCAAAATACGAATGAGTAGAATTGCTCACATCGTAAAATACATCACTTTGGATTTTTCGAATGTTTCTTTTTAAAACATTTGAAGTTATGAGACAAATAACTAAAAAGTCTGCGACCGTTACACGACTTCAATAAGACTTCACTATTTGAGAGGTGCAATAAGAAATTTGGTTTTGTCAGCACATTGCACACAAACTGTGAGAAGTTGATGGCATTTTATAAACAATCATATGATGAGAAGTTTGGCACGTTTGAAAACTGAGTAAAAGGCTTCAGCTCAATGCCATTTCAATCAAATTCTCTACAATATCAGGTTATGTCTTCGTCTCATAGAATGACAATCCATCAAATATAAGATTTTTCTGCCTCATGGCAAGATCCGATACCTTCATGCACTTTCTTCTTGGGGCGCCCAATTCTGATTCGATTCTCTTTGCCTTATCACACCAGTGGACTCTTGGCGTCGCTTCTGTTCCGGCCGTTTTGTGAAACCGGTGAAATCCTGCAGTTCTTCTTTTTCAGTTTTTCCCTTCGTCAAAAACGAAATAAAGGCGTAGCAGTGAGCGACTCTAACAACATTATCAACTTATTAAATGCAGTTCTTGTCACCTACAGAGTCACTACAAAATAGTTGCGCAGCGGAAGTCGTGCCTCGTTTTGTCGATGACGTCTTCTTTCACAAATTTCTCATGAAGGTGCGCTCTTAAGACGGCGTTTGCACCACTGCGAGTACTTCATATTGGTGGAAAACAGGACTTTATGCCGCAGAATACTGAATGCTATGGTGGGAATTGAATAGAAACCGTACCATCTGGAGAAATAGCACTTCTGTGTCTTTTCTTGTTGAGTATCTTCTTCGATCGCCTCGTTTCCCATGCACATTTTTTCATCTATTCCTTCTCAGTATCCTTTTCTTGTGCTTGGAAACAGCGGAATACACCATATACTGTTTCGTAGCGTTTTGTTTTGAACTGAACCAGCTGAAGGGGTCTTAGACCTTTAGGAAAAGTTCACAAGGGATTCTGAGTTTTTTACAGGTTACGTATGGGCTGAGCACCAAATCCATTGTTGTCTTGTAAATTTTGTAGCAAAATTAGAACGCTATGTACGGTTCATTCTGATTAGGGGTGGGGGCATATGAAAAACCAACCTCGTTCCCTGGGGCAGAAATTTCCCTAGGAGTGTTAGTAACCATTCGAAAGCTCAGACTTGGGGCTACAGATTCAAATCGTCGATTTTTTCAAATCACCCCTTAATGGCGCTGTAGCATTCAAATCAAAAATAATAATTCATACTTGCCTTTTGCCTTCATTTCCATCGAGTGTATAATTCGCTGGGTTTCCAAGAGCTATCAACGTGCATAAAAATTTTCGTAGTATCTTAGAAATTCGTTTTATTTGGTGTTCCTTGAAAACTGGAAAAAATTTTTATTAAATAACAGAATGTCGATCGTCCCGCCTTGCCCCGCCCATGCCACGTTCCATGCCATGGCATTCGTCTTTTCGAATAGCATGTGAACAACATTACCAAAAATGTACAACTCTATCCTATTTTCCCTACTAAGCTGTAATTCCAACATGAGCACATGACTAGAATCAGAAAACATTACGCTATCTTATTACTAATAGTGTGGAGAAAGAGCTCTATCCGGCGAGGTTTTAAGCACAAATCAAAAGGCCACAAAAGATCAGTAGATTAAAGCAGCTCTTTGTAAAGCAAACACATTGAGTTTTTGTAGCTTGTTCTATAGTTTAATTACTAACACTCCAAAGGAGAAGTGTTGTCCAGCGAATTTTAAGCGAGATAAGAGGAAAAAAATACATGATTTTATGGGATATGATCCTATTTTGAATGCTATAATTTAATAAAGGGTGTTCTGAAAAGCCGGCGACTTGGGGCTGTAGTCTCAAGTCTCAGATTTTGAAAAGTTAATAACACTCCTTTTAAAAGTTTCTCTCCAGCGAATAAGATCGATTTTTCACTTGTCTCCTCCTAATCAACAAACCCCTTAGTTCTTATTCATATTACGATATTGCCTAGATTTTCAAGAGCTGTAAATAGATTTTCTCACAAGCATGACAAGACTTCCGACCCATTTCTTTATTTTCTTACTACTGGCAGCAATCTAGACAGTGTTCGCATGTAGAGTTATTCATGCATGTCAAGGTAATGAATAGAAAATTTCTAAGCTACTGCACATATTCCCAAATTCAAGAATATGGTTACGGGATCTAATCAGTGTATTTAGCGCGTTATTAGTGCTCAAAACCTGTCGTTTGATTATTCCAATGAAAGGATTACATTACTAGAGAGAATAAAGGAGCAACCTTCAAAGATGAAGAGCAACAGAAAAGATAGAAATGTCCGAAATTGAAATTACATTTCTAATCATTTATTACAGAAGCCATGACATGTCATTACATAAAGCACTAGACCCCTCACTGCCAGTGGCTTCACAACTCTGCGTTTTCCGATGGTCTATTATTCCACGTCCATTGTCCAGAACCGTTTCAGTGGTATTGCACCTAGCCATGCAGCAGCAAGAGGGTTTGTGAAACGCCTTGTGAAGCAAACGGCAAGTTTGATACTTTCAGTTTGAGAGTATTCTCTTTCCGCAAAGTCGCAAAAAACAGAGAAGGCAACCTAGAATATTTGGCACTACTTCAGCCTCCGTACGTATATCGCACAGCCCTACATATTCCTGTTCAA